>CAEGAF010027072.1:0-26121 GCA_903067075.1 Micropoecilia bifurca | reverse complement strand
ATATATATATATATATATATATATATATATAGTCTATTTTTAACTGGATGCCAGGTTTATTTGTTTATTTTTTGTTATTGATGTTGCTTTTCTGTCCTTCTGTTCAGGTCAATTGGAAGCTGAAAGCTGCCGTGAGCTATTTTGAATTTACAAACTGAACAACAAACCTTTGGGCTGTTGAACATTGGGACATCGTCCTCGAAGATCAAGGTTCTTCCTTTGGAGAGCAGCATAAAAAAATGTCTATCTCAACTTCTCAAATTCAGAGCAGAGATGCGACGGATTTATGAGAAGCGCCTCCTTGGTGATATGTTAGTGCCCTCAGTAGCCAGTTTGTCTTTATTCTGTTTATCTGCTTCAGTCTGCATCCTCCACTGTTGTTTTTTTGTCACTTCGCCGCACTTCTGAATACATCCTGATCCCGTGCGTTTTGATTTCCATTCGGTCTTAATGCGCGTCAAAACATCGCATTCATCAAAACAAGAAGAAAAAAAATCCTTGTAAAAAAGGAAAAAAGAAATAAATCAAGAAAGAAAGAATAAAAAAAAAACACGAGTTCACGAATTTCCAGGGTAGAACAGACCTAGTTCTGCAACACCTCCACTTTACCCCCGTGGGGTTAATTTCCACCAATGTGCATGTCCGATTCGACTTAATCCACCTGTTGGGGGATGACTGAGTGGAAAGCGGAGGTTCCAGAAATGAACGCAGAGTTTCCAGATGCCTGGCAGGCGGTCTGCAGAGCGAGCGCTGCTGCAGACGGGTCGTGCGCACTTGGAGACGCATTGAACAGTGTTGCACTGCAAGAGAGAGAGAGAGAGAGAAATCTGCCAAAGGAGCAAGTCCGATCTACCCTTTATTCGCATACAGTGATATTTGACATATAATTAAAGCTTTATAATCAGCTGCGTGCTTGAAATTATTTGAAAACGGCAGGATAGATTATTGAGAAAACTAAACACAACAAATTGTTCAGAAAGTATGTGTACCTGTAGCTCGCTCACATTTGGAAAGCACGATATTATGCAGATGTATATCAATGAATTGTACTATACTCAAAAAGTACATATATTTCAGTACTACAATTTAAAAAAATAAACAGATATCATGTTGAATTATCTTTCTTTATTTCTTTAAATTTTCTTGAAAACCCAAAATTCAGTTTATCAGAAAATTAAACAAAAGATCAACAAAAACACACATGACAAACAGCTAATATAAAATATAGACAATAGAGTAGCTATAGTAAGGCCCAAAATAGTTTGTTATCCTGGCAAATTTGAAAAGAAAATTATGAGTATTCAAAAGACTGGCATTGCTTAGAAGGGAAAAATGAAAAAAAAAAAATGTAACAATGTTTTGTTTTACAATTTGTTAAAAAAGACATGTCGGTCTTAAAGTCTTAAGATACAAAGTGCTGTACATAATCACAATGCTTATCTATCCTTTCAACAGTGTCATTGTTCCTACGTTTGAACTATTTTTTACTCCAACTCAACTTTTCAGTATGACTTCAAATAGTTTAAGAGTCAACTTCTTTAGCAATGAGCTTTTATAATGTAAAAAGTATAGTGGAGGTTGTCAAAGATGATTGGTTGGAAAATTTACAAGTATTGTATTTTTCGGACTATAAGCCACTACTTTTTTCCCACGCTTTGAACCATATGGCTTATAGCCCTGTACGACTTTTATGTGGATTTTTCTTCAACCACCAGGGGGCTCTTTAGCAGAAAGTGAATCATTGGAAGTCAAAATTGAAAATCAAAAGAAGAAAGTGATGATTTTCATTTGGAACAAGGACATGCTAGCAGCAGGCACATAGGTGAACTACACAAAAAAGTTTGTATGCCTCTTTTAAGTTGAAGGCTATTGATCTGGCAGTACAGATCGATAGCCGCTGGTAAGCTCAACGTGAACGAATCCAGGGTTGGCAGGGTTGCGTCCTTAATAGCTCTCTGCTGCATCCTTGTGGAAAATCGAGATCGGCGGAGAAACCAGCGGCTTATAGCCCGGTGCAGCTTATGTATGTTTCCAATTTAAAAAAAAATATACAAAACACTTTGTGGGTCCGGCCTATCGTAAGGTGCGCTCTATATTCCGGAAAATACGGTAAGCGGTGTTCCTGATTATTGTGCAGGACATAAAAGAAACATGTCTGTTTTAAAATTTTCTTATTTATTTCTCTTATGCCAAATATTATATTAAAAAAACAGAGTTTTGTGTTTTTTAATCAGCTATCAGATATTTCTGATATTATTTTCTTATATTATATGCAGAATTAACACTGTGGGTAATAACTCTATCGGTTTCACTTTTGAATTTAGAACATATTTAAACTAGAATACATTAGCTACCTTATACCATGAGTGCTTGGAGGTATTTTTATAGTCTCATTAAATTTTTTTCTTTCTTGGTAAAAAGAAAATAGACAAATCTTGTTCACACTTACAGTAAGTGTTATGGATGGGAGTGGATGTCAGCCGTATTCACTCTCATGTCATAAGGAGGAGACTGTACAGGGTCAGCTTCCATCCCTACTGAACTTATTCATCAAAAAACTACTTTACACATTCAAGTTGGAGCAAAGTTACATATGATGGACTGCTTATCTGTTTGTTCTCATACTTCAAACACCCAGTTAAAACGCTGCTCTCTGCTCTGCTTTCCAACACAAAGACCTGTTGATCTCGTAAATTCTTCCTAATGGTGTTTGATGCTGTTGAATGTCTCCAGACATGTTTACAGAGTCTACTGGCCAGACCCATTCCTTCTCCCTGTGTATACTGAAGAGGGACTGCATGTTGGCTGTGTTCGCTTGTACTCAAGGTCCAATCCCAATGAAATGTCACAGAGGACACATTTTTGGACGCAGAAAGCCTTTGATTGTTTCTGTTTGTATGGAGATAACAGAGCATTGTGTGAACAAACTGGACAGAGAATGGATATATGGGGTTATTCTTCTAGATTTTTTTTCTTTCCCTTTACACCTCATCTGCTATCTTAAAGCCATATTTAATGTGGAGAAAGTGCGCACTGATCTCCATTATTATTTTCACAGTCGTGGTTTCTGAATTTTCTGTGGTAGTGTTACAGATTTTTAACCCAAAAATGTTGTTGTCCCCTTAACAGGTCAATATTTGTTTTTCTTAAAGAGGTTTCCTAGTTTGTGAGACTAAAAGTCCTCCAACTCATGCCAATAGGTTGTTAATGGCTTTAGTTTCCTACACACATTGTATTTGATCACCTATATTTCTGTGAACTAGTTTGTGCAACCCAAAAGGAACTAAACTCAACATGCATACAGGAAAATACAAACTGGAGAGATTTTATATATCTTATGCTGAGTATGAATTTTCAAATACAAATTTAATTGTCCACGCAGTTATGTTGTTATCGCAGTTGTATCAGAAAACTGAACATCAGTGGGGTTGGTCGGTCAAACTCGGGTGGGGTCTAGGTTTGAATCTTGATTGGAGCCTTTATGTGGCATTTAGATTTAGTTCCTCTCTACAACTGGAGTTCAGAAGTTCATTGTAGATGCTAGTATGTCATTCTGTGATCTACATGTTTATTATAAACTTGCGATCCACTCATATAAACTTTTAGCCACTATAAACTTTACGGATTAATGGGGAATTATAAACAACATGACAGAGTGTTATGAAACAAAGCAAACACTTCAGTGGCAGCAGACGAAATATCATTGTCTACAGTATGTCTCATCTTAAAATGACATTGATCTCCAGAATTTAATAAGGCTAATATGATGCTGAACACGGTACAAAACAACTTTGCTTATATTTAAAGTGCTGGATACATTTCAATAGTCAGGCTGCATCAGTCCTGTGGGTGAAGTTTCTCGTACACGTCTTATTGAAAGTTGAAAGGTTTTATTCTGCCACCTTAGTTTCATGGTTTGAAGAAACACTTCATCTGTGATTAAGTTATTTCAATTCAACAATATTTTATTAAAGGAAAATTAAATGATGCAACCAAAACTATTCAAATCATTATAGATGGCAAAGGCTGCAGGCAGAAATAATCTCTTCCTGCTGTCTCTATTATCACTAATCCTTTTTCTCTGAATACAAAAAATATGAGTATAGTCCTCTGTGCTGCTCCTGTCCTGTTGACCTGTTTTTCAAACTGGCCTGTTTTTCAGGAAGTCACCAGACAAATAATAAATGAGGCTGCATTGTCCTAAATGCACCAGAGAAATCAAACAACATATTATTTATGTTCCCTGATTTATGCAAATGACAGTGAGTTTGCTGAAGCGGGATGTTGAGCCTTTTCCTCAGATGTATCTATTAATACCAGTTCAGTTCATTGGCTTTGGTAAACTGAGCTGATCATCATGGCTGAAGCCTGTGATCATTTTATTCCTGATCACACATTTGTTCTATTGTTGTTTTTTTTAAAGCTTGCTCTTTGGTTTTTCCAGTGCATCTCCTTGGTACCGTTAAGTCTGATTTTTGGTTGCTTTTGTGTATCCAGAACTTCTTATTGGGAAAGCAAGCTGCTGTTCTGGTGGGAACGGTGTTATTCACACTGAATTTTATAACGTCAGTCAGACATAGCATGGCTGCACAGTGGCGCAGTTTGTAGAGCTGTTGCCTTGCAGCAAGAAGGTTGTGGGTTCAATTCCCAGCCCCAGCCTTTCTGCATGGAGTTTGCATGTTCTCCCTCTGCATGCGTGGGTTTTCTCCGGGTACTCAGGTTTCCTCCCACAGTCCAAAAACATGACTGTCAGGTTAATTGATCTGTCTAAATTCCCCCTAGGTGTGAGTGTGTGTGTGCATGGTTGTTTGTCCTGTGTGTCTCTGTGTTGCCCTGTGACAGACTGGCGACCTGTCCAGGGCAAACCCCGCCTCTCGCCCAGAACATTAGCTGGATATAGACACCAGCAACCCTCCCGACCCTGCAAAGGGACAAGGGTGTCAAGAAAATGGATGGATGGACAGTCAGACATAGTCATGGCAATAATGTCTTCTACATTGGTACATCCCAATCTATAGTTTCAAAACAATCCCACAGAGCTTTTTTCTTGCTGTGACCAACTTCTCACAGTTCTTTTCATCATAGGTTTCCTGTCAACAGGGGGCTTTATGCACCGAGCAGAGAAATAAATGATTATGATCTGATTTGACCAAAGGAGGTCTTGCAGTCAAGCTGTATGGATCTATGAGATTTGGATGAAACAAATATGACTGTTTTTCTTTTTTTCAGTTCAGTGAAATGAACAAACTAAAATATTGGTAGTGTAAAAGAAAAAAAAGCAAGGCATCCTTAGAACCTTTGCCGTAAATGATGTTATGCCTGCAGCTTAGCAACAACTGAGCTGATGATGTTGCATGCAGAGTTGGCAACAGCTGATGGTGAAATGTAAGCTTTTCATGACATTACACTAATAAACTCATTATATAACATGGACAAAAACCTAAAGCTAACCATTCCACATATGGGCTCTAAAAAAGTTGTTTCGGTGCATCATGTCCTAGATTAAACCATCTGTCCTGAGCTTTCACTATTCCTCTTGGTATGAATAGAAAGCCTGGTAGTGAGATACCGAGTCAAGAAAATGATTCTGCAGCTACGTGTTAGTGAAACACCTGATACTGCATTCTCGAGACTGTGTCCTTTTGAGATGTTGATCATTTCTGATATTGCTATGCATCACAACCAACACTACAAAAAGCAAAAAGCAACAGCAAAAATCCTGCCTGCTACGCAACATCCAAAACAAGAAGGGAAACTCTTTTTAACAAAAATCAGTGTTTCAACCAAAAAAGGGAGGGAGAAGAGTTTTATAAATAATAAATCATAAAGAACATAACAGAGCTGCTCCAACAAGCTGTCACCTTGTGCAGCGCAATTGCAGATGACTAATGATGAGATCTAGCACCCAGAAAAGCAAAATATCAAAAATTGTCTTGTTTTTAGTGTAATTTATTAAGAAGATTCTCTGTATATTTGAAAAACAACTTAGTAAACTGTTGTTTTATTAGTTTCTTCAATCAAACAAACTCAGAAATATAAGTGTCAAATGATAGACATGTGACATGAAGCACATAACATGTTTGCAGTGTTTGCAAACAATAATGAGCTTATGGTTTATCGAAGGGAGGAGTTAAAATGGCTAATTAATGAGGTGGTGTTGTGTAACCACTCTGTGCACAGAGTGCAATTGTACTGTATTTATGTTACCTTCAACTGTTATAGGAATGCTGCATATATATAACATGACTTAAAAGATATTTGACCTGGTAATTTGACGCTTGAAATTTGGTGTTTTTAAGAAGCTCCTACTCTTTTTGGCATCCCACCTTCAGCAGGATAATGTTTTTCAATATTTCTAATTGATCCTGGTGTTATCTGGTGGGGGAGGGGAGTGATATGTGAGGAGAAAGCTCAACCGGAGATTGCAGCTCTGGCCAGTCTTTGTGGAAACATGCAAGACTTTAGACACCCCTGAATGGCTGCCATTGGAGATTGAAGGATTCCTCACAAATGCAAGATGGAATCAAGCAAAACTCCAGGTATATTTTGATGAAGGAATAACATTCGTAAAAAAATATATTTTACATGATACCAACCCTTTAATGATGTCAGAAATGACAGCTGATTCATTTTTTGTTTGTTTGCTGAAGAGACGTTTCTTTCTTCCCCAGGTAGAAGCGTTGGCTGAAAATGGAGCAAGTTTAGATAAGACCTCAAACTTTGCAGAACATCTGTGGCTGTCAGGTCAGAAAACAGAAAATACTAAGGTCTCTAAAAATAGCTCTGAAGCTAATTTCCCCACCATAAAAGGACATTTGAAAGGGGACTGATTGGCGCAGACATTTACAACATCTAACATGTTGTGTGGATACTGACAGAAAGAAAAGCACGACAAGATTCTGCTTTGCCTCACTTATACTGATTTATTCACTTTCTCAAAGATGCCGCATGGCAGCACAAACATTTTGTTCTAATGAAGGTAATGTTTCTTGCCCTGGTTGATTAAATTCCTCCTTGAGGGGAAAACGCAGTATGGCTTCAGTCACAAGGATTTAGACACAGTAGATTTGTGTTTTTCTATGTATTTATGAGTTGTCTGTTTAATTGTCAGACTTGGCTTTTGTTTTGCTATTAATATGACAGAGGGGTTCAGCTTGTTGTATATGCTGATCCCCATATGTTTGGTAGTGGTAAGACTGCATTGCTGCAGAGTAATTTGCTGCTGCTGTGTCACAGTATGAGTCTTTTATGTTTGTAAGAAAAATACATATTTTTAAGCTTCTTCAATATAAACAACAGAGATGACGTTTACTTGAGATTCAACAGATGGTGCCGTTCACATTAAGATGTGACGAGGCACCAGGGAATGTGGCATGGGTGGGTTTCTTCAGCTACAAAGCAAACAAGCACCCTGTCCTCTGTGAAACCTAACATGCCCGCGATTCTAAACCAGCATCCAGCTGGCAGTGACGTCTTCTTTTGCAGCCTTTCCCCAGTCCATCTGTGTCTCTCTCTGTCCCCCACACCACCATTTTTTCCCCCCGTCTTTCTCCTATCTCTCCCGCACACTCTCATACAGCCGCAGGTTAAACCCGCTTTTGTCAAAAGCTTGACAAAGGAATGATCTCTCCAACCAAGGAATACAGCTTTTTCTCTTTCATCTCAGTAGAAATGATTTGCCAAACTCATCTCGACCCTAGCATCTGAGACGATTTGACCATCTTTTCATGAAGTTACACCACACTATGTGTAGTTTTTAAAATTTTGTGTCAATGCCATGGTTATGTAACTCGCAGATTTTCAAAACCCCTCTGTTCTCCTGGGCACAATCGTGGGAGTCGTGCTATATTTTGTATCTGAGCATCTGGGGGTTCCCTGTAGTTGTTGTGTGCTCGCATCGCAGTTAAAATTCCCATTACTCTTCCGCTCTTGTAGAGACTACAGGGTAATTAAAATTGATCTGTTATCTCTTTTTTGTGGCTCCCCACTGCACACACTGAGTAAAGATTATATAGAAAAGGAAGAAAATTGACTGAGGCGTGCACTGTAGGAGAGAAATATGCATTTGTGCAGCTTTACAACGGCAAGACACCCTGCCAATGCTAATTATCAACTCTGAATTGAATTTCCAAGACGGATTATTTTACATAAAAGAACAGAAAAGTGGAGTAATAAATAAAAAGGCTTCAAAATTGCACATCTATTGAAAGAATTGAAAGGAGCTCTGAAGTTGTTAGTTTTTTTTGTATTTTGTCTCATTAAAAACACAAACTTCAATTTCCTGTGATTTATTTTAAGTGAATGACAATAGGTGAAGGGATAAGTTCAGCATTGATGTTTCTCAAACTGCAAGATACTACACATGTATGGAATAAACAACTTCTTCCCCAAGAGTTTACCAAAAAATATGTAACACTTTAATTAAATACTATAATCAGCAATCTCATTAAGCTAGTAACACTGCAGTAAACTACTGTCAGAATCTGGGTCATGTGGAGGTGCTGGTGCTTATGCTTTGTCCTTGTGTGACTTTTTCCTTGAACAGTGGTCGTCTCTGCTGGTGGCAGTGGTGGATCCTATGCAGTCGATACACCTGACTGTAATTATCTAATCAGGTACATAACCTAAAAATACATGTTTAAGGAAGTCATATATTCAGCTGACGGAAGGGCAAAGTTTTCAGTCTTGCAGAGCTAATTGACACTTGCCACAAATACTTGACAAGTTTTAAGAAACTACTCCAGCTTGTAAAAAAATATATATATCTAAGTGATTTTTCAGGCTCGAGTGACCTTTACTTGACCTTGACCTTTACTTGAGACAGGAAAGCGGTATTGGAGTTGGGGGGAAGACATGCCAAAACTGATCGAGCCGGGACTCAAACTTGTGACTTCAGCGTTGCGTTGCTGTAAATGACGGATCTGCTGTGAAACATGTATCCTGATCCTGCAGTGCAAGTTTAAACACTAAGCATTAATGTAGTTGTAGAAACTACCACTACCCATCACCCAATACAAATTCTGGTTGCCATGGAGACTGGAAGCAGGTCAATGAAGAAACAAGTAAATGTCAAACTGAATTTATATAGCGATTTTCTAGTCATGCTGACCACTCAAAGTGCTTTACACTGGAGACACATCCATCCAATCAAACTCACTAAACACACATATACATACACACAAGTTGGGGTTAAATGCTTTGTCCAGAGTCGTACCGACATGTGACAAGAGTTTGCTGGAACTGAATCCAACACTTTGAGTGCAAGATGACTACTCTCACCACCAAGCCACAGTCTTAGTGTGACAAAGAAGACTTTGGCAGGTCTTCCTGATGTCAAAAGCCTTTACAGGTTCTGCTACATTCTGCTGTTTGATCTTCAAAAGCCTCTGTCTGTGTAACGTTAAATCGCTGTACTTTCTTTAAAATTAGCAGCGCCAAGACTATATAAACAGCTCTAGTTAACAAATCAAAGATAGCAGCCGCTGAAATGGTTCACTCAGCACAGCTATCATGTTCCAGACCTTGAGAAGAATAAGCAGATTGTCTTAGGGTACACATGTCCTGACTGAGTACATCCTGCACTAAAGGATGTTTACGCAGTCCCGACACAAACGAATCCACCTTTACCTCCACTTCAGTGATTTATCAGGGCCACAGCTAAAAATTGCAGCCTTTTTTTTGTTTTTTTTTACTTAGACTCTCCTTTCCAAATTAATTTTTCCAGGTGAATAATATGGATAGTGAAGCAATACTGAGGCAGTCTGATTGTTGATGTCACAACTTGAAAAGGTTTCAATAGAGACTACTGCAAAGTACAAAAGAGAGAATCACATTTGGCTGCCTCTTTGCTTGTTTTTAATGTCCCCATAATCAGTCCTCAGATAAAAGCAGTGTGTATGAAAAAACCCCCAAACAATTATATACTCATTTTGTCTAGAATGTTCCCAAGGTTTTTACCAGTTGGCAGTACATTAACGTAAGCATGATGAATAATAAAAGAACAGCCATTACCCTGAAGAAATGTTTTGGCAAACCTTAACACCCTAACGCACAACAGAGTGCATAGCATTAGAACGACAAGATAGTGCCATTAACACAGGGCTTATTTGAAGGGTCTTCCAACAGCTTGAGTGGTCATTCATTTTCCCAGGACTCTTACATACTAGAATCTTATGGAAAAGTTGAGATGTAGTGACTGTTTAATTAGATTTAATTTAACTGCTTTTATCACACATAATGATATACTTTTGCTCTTTTACTTAAGCGTAGTCAGATTTAATACAGAGTAGTGCTGTCAAGCAATTAAAAACTTAATCACACTCTGGTGCTGTGATTAATCAATATGCCTAATTTTGTAAGGTTGCACGCAGTTGTAGAAGCCCCTCCTGCGGCAATCCAATTAAAATGCCAGATGTTGAAATTCAGAAAAAATATTTTTGCTAAGTTTTCTTGTAAGCTACTTCAGAGCCTATAAACTAGAAATTTAACATTGAGTTTGGCTAAAAATTGATTTCTTATCTATAAAACTGAATTAAATTGAATTTATAGTCCTAAAACTTTGTATACCCATTATTTTATTTCAATCAAAAGCAAATAATTAATCATTCATTCTTTGTTAAACGGAGCATAATTTTTCACATTATTTAGAATGAACTGGAATACATTTGAAGCATTTGCAAAGACAGACTATAGCAAAAATAATAAAATACTGCTTTGTGCATTCATCCACAGTCTATAACTGATTCCCCATGCATGGTCACCGGAAAAACTGCTTTGTGGTGCATTGAAAATAAGGGTTAAATTTAATTAACAATGTCAAGAGCTTCTTTTGTCTACAATGTTTAATTGTGCCTAGTCAGTCTGTGTTTTGCTGCTGTTGTTACTCTCTTTTCATGTCAGCTCCCTTTTCAGCTCTGTTTTACTTCAGCCTGAAGCTTTGAGGTATGTTGAGGTCCTCCAGCTGTATCCAATGCAGACAAAAAAAGAGCAAAAAAAAAGAGCAATGATGTCGGTCAGAGAGACAGCTTTAGTGACTGCCCGAAGGGCTCCGTACTCAGAGCTTAGGTAGAACAATTTTAGCAGAGTGGGGTTTGCCGTCACTCCTTAGGAAGAGTTGATGCAGAGAAGTGTAGCAGTCTGATCCCCTGAGGAACCCAACACCATGAAAGAGAAAGCCAGTATAATAATTGGAGCACAGATTTTTCCATCAGGCATGACTGCTACCCAAAGAAACCCTTACAATTAATTAGGTGGACATTATATCCAAAGAGATGACTGTATTTCTATGTCGTCTCTCCAGTTCAGCTAAAATTTTCATTACACTATGATATCTATTAAAGAACCGGTTCTAATAAGAAGAAAATTCCAGACCAAAGCAGATATTTGCCTCTTGGTGAGCTTGTCACTGGACCCACTTCATTTGTGCCATGCTGGGGAGTCTGAAGCTGCTGAGCAGCTCCTTCAGTTGCTGCATGCAGCTTCGCAATGCAGTATGGAGAGATTTAGAAGGTTTTTTCTTCCAACTGCTGTCATTCTCTGCAACAAAGTCCTTCTGAATGACCACTCACAATTGTAGGTCAACAAATGAAATACACACAGTCATTTTCTGTTGATGTGCAATGCTTTACTGACTATGTATACATTTGTATTTTATTGTGACTACTTAAAATTCCCACTCATGGGGCGAATTGAGGATTTTCTTCAAAGTAATCATGAAAGAATTTAGACCTACTGAAAGTGAATGGTATGAACTCATTATGATTTTACTCCCTCCACTGTCAGTCAAATCTGCTGTAAACTGAGCTCACTCTCTGAAGCACCATACTATTCTCAAGCAATACTTAAATTCACTTGTTGGCAACATTGGTTAGATACATCACTTTTACAATGTTTGTGATTATAGTTGCAACTTTCTTCATTTATGTTGTAATAGTAATATGTCTACATCTTCTAGTTTATCAAAGTGAGGTAGTTAATTATATTAAGTTGATTTTTATTTTTATTCACAGTTCTATCTCTCATAGCACTGGCAGTTTTAAGGGCTTGAAGGCCTGAGGCTAGTGAAGCAGCAGACAGACTGGCTACACTTTACATATTCAGGTGTCTAAGGAACAGGCATATTTGGTGTTGAGGGCTTTTTGAAGGGAGCCAGAAGTTTCACATTTGTTCCCTTCAAAGAGCCACTCAAGTGACTGAGTGGTTTTTCATCCACATCCATTATGGATCCCATAATGGCCGTATAGGCTATCTCTATACACTCCTGAATACAGAGCTGTGAAATGACCTCAAGATGACTCATTTGAAGTTATTCATGCAGAAATCGGCCCCATTCACTTCAAAGTTCTTAAAAAAGTGACCGTTACTTAATTAGATTAATTCACAACACTGCCTATGCATGAAATGCTGAACAGGATATGTTTCAGTTTAAATATAGATGAAAGGCAATAACGTTACAGCAGGAAAACTTCTGAAATGATTTCAGTTTACTTTAATACATGCCTGATTTCTATTTGTCACATTGAAGCCCACCAAACCCAATAAACCCAAAAGTACTCTATACAGGCAAAAAAAGATAGTGTGAGTTAAATCTTTAAATCACCAATAAATCCAGCTCACATGCTTGTATAGTGGGAGTTATTCTGTAATATTTATCATCATTTTAAAATTCATAGCTGTTTTATTATTAATAGAGTGTTCTAATTCCCCTTTTTAAAACTGTCAGCTATTCTGTTTCTGCTGTTGCATATTTTCAGACATGTTGGGCACTGGAAGAAAACAGAATTTCACACCAAATTTGTTTCTCCAGTTTCTCCAATCTCTGCTTATGTACTGATCTTTTTTGGGGGGATCCTTTTATATCAGGGCATATGTAGCAGCAGGAGTCACTCAAACCAGCATTGCAGGCTGAAGGACCACAGGGGCAAAGAAATCATCCAAACCATTACATAAGCATCAAGGAAATTCTATGCTTCTTTGACCATCGTTTTCCTATTGAACTTCAAGCTCTGGAACAGGCATTTAAATGCAGTACTCTACATTTTATAGCATTGTAGGATTGGCATACTGTACATTTCATTACAAAGAGTCAGTAAGCCTTCTCAATCATCGATAAGAGAGGTGTTAAAAGTCAGTCCTCAAGGGCCAGTATCCTGCTTGATGTAGTTCTCTCCCTGGTTCACCACACCTGAATCAAATGATGTCTCATTAGCAGGCATCTGCAGAACTTTGACAAGCTGAGGAGGTAGTTGCACCATCTGAATCAGCTGTGTTGGAGCAGAGACTCAACTGGCACGACACCAGCTCTGGCCAGAGGACTGGAGCTGAACACCCATGATCTGTAAGAAAAACATATCTTGGGTCTTATTGTTCAGGGATTTTTATATTTTTTTATCTGACAGTTTTTTTTATTTAAATTTTATCAGTTCTCTATAGACAATTCATTTTACTGAGAGAACAGTACTTTTTGCAGGAGGACACTTTGAACACTGACTTATACAGAGACACATATTAGCCTCAGCAGGAATCAAAACCCTTTAGACCTAATTTACTGGGATTTCATATGCTGTCTCTGTCATCTTCACAAAAAAGAACCAGTGAACTGCCACACTCAAAGGAGAGTTCATTAAGATGATTGTTTAAGAACTGTTTTTTTTTTGCCAAGCACTCTTGAATCTTGTTATAAAATCTTATTTCTTAATAGATTAGTATGTGATTTACTTTCTGTTATTAGTTAAAATGCTGTGCACTGATTAGAATCTGAGACCATAATTCATCGTTGTTACAAGATCTATCATGAAGTCTGTTCACCAATATCTAATAGAATATTACAGTGTTTTTTGGTAGGTTGATCTTGGCTGTAATGTGGTAAAATGTTAAAAGGTTTAAGGGCATATAGACATTTCCAATACATGGAATACATATAACTCTTTTCCAAACATTTATTTGAATGCACCTTGTATAAGAAACTGCAAAGGTTGGCATTGTGGAGTTTGCAGTCACATGTTCCTAAAAGCAAAATATAAAAATGAAGGGGGAACAAACTAATGCAACTCTGTTGCTAAGACTACCGTTGTCCCTTCAGATGCAGCTTAGCGCATCTCTGTGCACTTCTGTGGCTGCAAGGCTGAGCCCATATGTATGCCTGAAGAATCAGTATGTGTCTGATTTTCTGACAGATCTTCTCACTTGAGAGAATTAATGTGAGGATTTGTGTCCTAAGGGAGCTAATAGAGAACCAGGTGTTATCTAGTGTCTCAGCTCTACTATCCAGCCATGAGGGATTTTGAAAGACCAACTGTTTTGAGAAAAGACTTACAGAATCATGGCCTGGGGCTATTTAGGCACCCAAATAAAGACAACAAAGCACAAAGTGATTGATATAGGGGACAACAACTTGTCCTCACTCGATTTATGTTGTTCCCCACATTTTTATATAAGAAGTGATATCTGATAGACACCAGAAAGCTTTGTCCCACTTGATTTTAGGGATTGTCCTCATTCCACTCATTTTTCCATCCTTAAGCTACATTCTATTTTGAGCATCCCCAATTTGCTTCTCACTTGACAGTCTTGCTCTAATCTCACACTCTGAAAACTCATTAATGCATCAATTCAATCCACAAAACACACTATTGCAGTCATGTTGTAATCACAAAGTAAGCCATTTAAAGTTATAAAATGATTGATGTATTGTGAGTTGCAGTGGCTACTTAATAGTGATCAATGAGCAATTTTTGTTGGTTTTATGATATTCTTCTGATGTTTGTTGAAGGGTGTGCAGATGCTTTAAGTGTGCTCTAACTGCTGGAGCCAAATTTTAACTACAAGCAGTTTAATAATAGTTTCTCACGGAGTGATTTAAATCAGTGTTGGAGTGACAGTACCGTAAATAGAACAATTTCCCAGGAGCAAACGTGGGAGGATATTGTACTCAGTCTCCTTTGCTGTGATTTGGAGCCTTATCCTTATCTGAATAAGATCACTTCAGGACACTCAGCCTCTGGAAACTGCATCCTTATAACCATATTCTTCCAATTCCTTTGAATGACTCTCAATTCTTTTTTTAAAAGCTCTGTAATTCTGTTTTCACCTCAAAAATTGTATGTGCTCTTACTCAAAAGGGATCCTCCACACATGACCTCCTGGTTCCCTCTCCTTACTCCTTTTAGGCAGACAATACCACAAATCATTTTTAACCAAAACTTCACCCATTCTTTTAAAATATTAAATCTCCTTTAATCTCACTTTAGATATAATCTATTTTATTGGGCATTTTTTAGCTATCCAAAATTTATTTCATGACTTCCTCTTTTTTATGCTCACGGGTCCTGACTGACAAACAGATTTACACGAGAACAGAGATTAAATACTGTGGCAGGAGGAGCAATTTTACACTGCTTAGACTTGTCAAGTGTCACACAGATGATGCATGTCTGCATCAAGGACACACTCTGCAGTCTAAAAGCTCTAGGTATTCACAAGTGTCACATGGAGTTGACTCAATGGATCCTCTCGCTTTACTCTTAAGTCACAGAACATTGTAACAATTTAATTAAGTCAAGACATATGACCTATTGAATAAGATAATAACAGTGCAATATTCATGAATGATTGCGAAACGCACAAATCCCTAATGGTTTCAGCAACTTCACATCAAAGCATATTGAACAATCATGACACTGAAGCCATAAGAAATTAATATTTCATGGGGTTTTACTTCAGAATTTAAGCCTGTGTAACAAGGTGAAAACTAATTTCACTTTGTACTTTTCCATATTGAAACACACAGATATTAAAATTACCCCCTGCTGTATGTCACCAAGAATATAATTTTGCTAATTTTTAAAACACATATATTTCTGAGCTGATCATGATATTTAGGAACTGTCTAGAAAGCAATTGTATTAATGACATGATGGAAATGTTTACATGTTCACACAAACATTACTTTAAAAGCACTTATTCTGAGCAACATACTGATAAATCATATGATTCCTGTCCTCCAAAGTATTGATTCCCTTATGTAAAAACTGACATAATCATTGTTCTAGAAAGTATATGTAATTCCTGTCTCATTTTTTTGGAAATGATCTTTAAAGATCACTCCATGTCTTTTATTGACGTTGTCACCATGTGGCAAATTGTTTTCCTTGTTATTTGTGATAACTTGAAGGCTGGCCTCTACCGCCATCACGGATATGAATAAAATATGACTAATGTTTTGGATTTGTAAAGTGTTGATGCAACTGAGATTTTTTTTTTTTTTAACTGAGAATCCTCCACTTGTTGCTTGTGTTTGGAAACGACACAGTTATTTAAATTACATGGGATCAGATAGTCTGACGTTTCACAACTCAGTATGACAGTAACATCTAACAGTCCTAAGATAAATATTGCTAATTTTCACATCAGTATTAGAAGAAATTTTAGGAATTATCATGAAAACTATGAATGTGGTAAGTTTAGATTTAACCTGTAGTTTCAGGTTTTCTTTAGCAGAATTCTTGAAATGCACAAAGATCCTCTGTATATTTTGGATCCAGAGTTCCTGGCATATGGAGCGATCCTTCTCTCTGCCTGCAGGAGAAAATTTGGGGAGGAAGAGAAGAGGTGTTGTCTCACTCCTTTGTTTTTAGCTTCCCCTGGCAAGAGTTTCCTTCCCGCAGCGCCTCCTCTTTCTGTTGAAGCATTAAAGTGAGTTAATGCAGTACATATAGGATTAGTGGTTCTTACACAGACTCCCTGAAGTCACTCCTCCATGGTCAGATGCCCAATGGGCTTTAACTATAATTTGTCATGCATAGTTGTAATTATGACACTGTGATTTAATTTCACATTTAAAAACATTGTTATTGTGAGGTTACCCCAAGACCAAGACATGACTCACCAATCATTTAAGCCAAAGTAGTGACAGTTAAAATTTCTCCTGTGGCCAAATTAAATCATTTTTAAAATACTAAAATCACATGATTGCATTGTGAATTATTTCTACTTGCTTAGCAATTAACTAGGCATGCAATATTTGATGTGAACAAATAAAGTAGCCAGAGTTTTGGCTTAAAGGGATGCAAACTGAAAGGCATCCAATTTACAAATGGTTTTGTGTCATGCTTTTTTTAAATGTGATTGCTGTACGTTTAATAGTAACTAAAAACAAATTTGGATGCACCAAAGTTTTACTTTTGATTAAATGTCATTGGATATGATGTAGTACTATTTTGTCTAAAATTGAAAAGGAAAAGCAGTTACTAAATTATGGCTACTAAAAGATTGTTTTGTGCTGTAGTTAATAATTTCTCATTTTAATCAAACCAATTGGATTTGAATTAGTCTGTAATTATTATACCCTAATTACACATAAAATGTTCTCATCTGCATCAAATTGGTGACATTCTTAAAATGCAATTGGGGACACATACATAAATGGCCCTCAGGAGACACTTTGGACCTCCCTGTGTTGTATTGCTCTAATATTTTGGAGTTTGATCTGTCCATCTTACTAACAAAAACGCCAGTGTGTCTTTCTGTCTTCACAAGGTCCTTGCAGTGACTTCAGTTCATTTTTTATTAATTTCTCTACCCTATACCTAGCCTTAACCCCATAGGGAATGTTTAGAGTAAGGCATGTCAGTCTAAACCTCCAAGATATAGGATTATATGCCTAAACCTAACCTAAACTCATTTCACACCTTACATACGCAGGGGTTACAGCATATGTTACATATGCAGTCTGAACAAAAACACTTCTTATGATGAGGTTGAGGTTTGGGTTTCATAACGAGCAGTGGGTCCTCACAATGTTGTGTTTGTTGGGAAAATGAGCCGTACATTGTATCAAACACAAGGCAACACACACAGAGTTAAGCTTGTTCTTTGCCTTAGGTGCCTCATGATAATCATCCTTATCGACCTTCCCTGACGTATCACAGGCAGAAAAAAGCCAATGACAATGAAAATCTGGGTAAGTTGAACTGATTGATTGGAAGACCTTGTCGCATGTTTTATCTTTCCCCATTTCCCAAAGGTAATGAAAGACATCCAATAATTAGCTTAAACTAAACTGATCATCTCATGGTACTTATTCAGAAAAAAAAACGGGGGAAAAGAAAACTGTGCTTACATGTAAACAGACTAAATTATGAAGAAAAATGTGAAAATTGTTTTTCTTTAAAAGTGCATTGCATTTGCAGAACAAGGGTTTTGACAGCATGTCCTGTCTTATTATCTTAAAAGCTTAACTGAAACCAGAGTTTAAAAGATATTATAGAATATCATTGCAACCTGTAATATCATTGCTCTATTGAAATCTCAAATATATTTTAGAGAACATAAGTGTAAATCACCAGACAGGTAAAGGAGAAAGTTAAGAACTTTAGTGTTAGGTTTTGAAACAATGTTGAAAGTTTTGAACATCTGATGGAGCACTGTTCCGGCCGTCATTTGAAGATTGAAAAGGTAAGGCACAACTACAACTGTATAAACACATTTTTCAGTATTTAATTCGTTTATGGTAAAATCAGGGGATGTTGCTGACTGAGATCAAGTCTCCCTTTGCTGATATTTTAATTTAAAACCATCCACTTTGTTGTTTTCATCTTTATGGGTCGTCTATGATGAATACATATAGATTCATGTATGCAAACAAAACTATAGCAAAAACTTCAAAATGTGTAATCTAGAGCATTGAGAGGAGAAAACCTTCACAGATTCTCGGAGGGGCTTAATCGCTATGGAAATGTTTCTGAGATAGAAATATCCCCTCTGTAATTTTGTTGTCATCTGTCATGTGTGGTAATTTGTGTGTTTTTGTATCAAAAGGACCATACTTGTGAGTTGAAAATGTGTCTTGTTAAACACAGTATGAAAACAAAAGAAGCCTGTTGTTCGTCCTTATCAACGAAAACCCCAAAATCTTTCACTTTGTCATGTGCTTTTTTATCGATTTAATTATAGTGTATATCTCTGTCTGATGTTATTCTTCTATGGAAACCAAGGATATTCTAATCTGGATAGGTTTCTGAAGTAGATGAGCTCAAAATAAACATTATCCATCCATCCATCCATTTTCTTGACACCCTTGTCCCTTAGTGGGGTCGGGAGGGTTGCTGGTGCCTATCTCCAGCTAACGTTCCGGGCGAGAGGCGGGGTACACTCTGGACAGGTCGCTAGTCTGTCACAAAATAAACATTAAAGTTTGTATTTATAAAGCTGTGATGTCTACGTTTTAAAGCTTGCTGCTTTATAATCAACTTATATTACTATATTCAACCTGAAACTGTGTATTCATTCAAAATAATCATATTTTACCTAAGTAAATTAACATAAAAATGATAACTGTATCACTAAGCCAGACTTTCTTTGACTCTACAACCAGCTTGCAGCTTTAATTTGCAAAGTGATTTAAAGATAAAACCTTGCTGTGAGGCAAATGTATTTTTGCTGCCTCATTGAGAAATCATCTTTAATTCTTTCGGTTGTGATCAAAATGTCTGATATGTAGTTCCACTGTCATCATTCCACAAGTAGCATGTTTTTCATTGTCCAAAATGTTTCAGATTGTTTTGTTTTATTCGGGGCTTGTGTAAGCAAGCAGGCAGCAGAGAGGAGAAACTTCCCTCCATAGACGTTAACTAACACAAAACCTGCTGAAAGAAACACTCTATTGTTGTTGGCTATGAAATATAAGGACAAGACAGAAATAGAGGGAAAAAAAGAATAAGAACTAATTGTAAACGGCATCAAAACTAATAAATCTGCCACGGAAAAGAAAAGGAAGGAAGATATGCAGCATTAATCTTGACACCAGAACAAATAAATATGGATATAAGAAATTACTTCTCAGAAAATGTTAAAGTATGGTGCTTGAATTATGCAAAAATAACTGAGGTTTTCCCCTTAATATAAATTTATCAGCGTGGTTCTTATCACCCCATGCAGTGGGAATAGGTCAATCTAATTTTGTTTCCCTGTTTTCTCTTGCAGTTGTACACGGATCAATGTGGGGTCACATTGGAAAACAATGTTTATGCAGGTAGGAAGAAAAATCACCCAATTCGAACTGAAATGTATAGAAGTACATTTTTTGATTTTCTTTTACTAAAATATTAGTGAATGAGAAACTGAATAGTAGAGATGGATCAGTGATTTGATTATTAACCTTACTGCTTTTACAATTCAATCATGATCAACATTTTTTTTACAAAGAAATCCCCCCCCCACCCCCCAAAAAAAACAAAAACAAACTTCTTTATAAATTGAAAACTGATTTTGGCAATAATAATGACAATGAATAAAAAATATTTTACATAAAATAAGTGATTGCATAAATGTGTAAATATTCCTCCTTATTAAAGTCCCTATTTGTTGATAGTCTGTTGTGTAAATAGTTGGGTTTCATTGATTGAAATTAAATATTTTGTCGTCAGAGTTGTTAGAAGGATTTAATCATACAAATTATTCCTTGGAATGCAGGATAATAATGATTAAAAACTAACATTTTGTAAGGACAAAAAATAATTAACAAGACTTTGAGCCCAAGTGGCATCTTTAAATTTGCTTTTGTCCCTCAACCCCAGTGATTACTGTAAGTGCAATAAGACCTTGTGCTGCAAATAGTCAATGCCCATTATTCAACAGAAGAGTTAAGTTTGTAAGAAATTGAATTCCAAATGTCAAACAAAATTGATTAACCTGATTAGGACTTCAATATGTTTTGGGGTTAAATGGGCAGTAGAGTTTCCAATATTGCCATCAGTTTTCCTGTAAAACCCTTTATGTGCTACCAAGTTTAGGTCATGGCTGAATAAAACTCAAAGTTATTAAATGTGCCATGCTAATGTTTTAATTAAAAAAAAACTTTTTAAAACCCAGGGAAAATAAGTTAGACATACTTAAGTCCAGTTTGTTTTAAGAATAATTTTTATATTACAACAGCTCATTGCTGGCTCACCAAATAAGAAGGCAATTTCTACAAGAAGGTTCAGTTCTGGTTGAATTGCCCAACTGGTGATTTACGTGGCTCCGCTGTATCCTGACCTTGGATCCAGTAAATGACTTAGACTGTTATAAATTCCCGCAATCATTTATCTTGAGACCCTGACTCTCGTGTCATCCATCATGTACGTGTTTATTCTTGTGTATTAGCTAACATTTACTGAGCAAATCAACCTTGAACCACCTCATTTATCTTTCTTGAGGGTTTCCCTTTAAAGTGGTTCCATTATGGCTAATTCTGGGTTATCAAAATGCTAAGAAACTTGTTCTTTTTCCACAGGCCGACAGTCTGTGGACACCACTTAATTGAGTCACTATATACTTTTACTACAGTATTTGTTTAATTTCCTATTTTAGGTAATGGAGGGACAAAGCGGAGACAAAAAAATATTTTCTGGACCGATTGCAGTGACATTTTCAGTTGTAATTTAAAGGAGCCAACAGTTTCTGTACATATATCATATATCAAGTTTAAAAGGTTGGTTGCAGAGTTAAAGAGGACAGAAACTAAATCCTGCCTGCCTCCCCTTGATTAATTTAAATTCAATATTGTTAGATTTTTGTTTTTGTTTGGTGTTATACTTGCAAATATTCAGGTTGTGACATTTCAACACTGATGCCAGCTGCCTGGGAATTTATTCCATTATGTGGCTGACAATATGGATAAACCTTTTATCTTCTATAAGCCAAAGAGTGGTTGAAAAAGTTGGGGAAATGGAACTCTTTGCAAATCCTTAAAGGAAATAAATATGTTGGGATTTTCAATGTAACAGACTTGGACAGACTTGGTTCTGTTTTTCCTAATGCAATGTAGTAAGGTCCCGAGGTAGAGAGGCAATTTAAGCACCCCACAGTCAGTCCTTCTGGTTTGCATGACCACTTGACCTCATCAAGAATTTACACCATCAAGAAACACTGCTCAATTTTTTTATGGGCCTTTCTCCTGCCAATGTGCCTGCCTCACAGTCTGCTCATGGAAGAAAGGTTTTGACACCCTTATTACCCAAATTGATTGCCAATATTCACAAAACTGAAAAGGTCTCTGCTCATGAGTGGAGAGTCACATGCCCCGAATCTCACCTCTCATTTTAGGGGTGATTGTTCTCAGTGTTGAAAACGGACGGAGATCGACACATAAGCGCACCCATCAAAAACATGAATGGGTAATTTCAAAGAATGTAAATGCTGCTGCCATCACGTAAAGTAGCCTTTTGACACCGGCATGAGGTGAAATGATAGACATAAAGATGATAAGTGAAAGTGAGCATGCACCTATCTGTGGGTTCTCCTTTTTAATTATTCTGCTTGAACTTCACAGACCTGTAGCTAGGAAAAGAAAACATGGATATAGCTGTAAAACGATAGATTTCTGTCTGTGTAGGTCAGAAATCTTTCTATTGATTTTTATCATTTGTCATGTAATAGCTTTGTAGACTAAACAAGAGGATGCGGTTTAGTTATTTTAAGGTTTGACGTAGTGGTAATCCTTTGCACCCTGAACAGAGAGTTAAAACGCTTGTCAATCCAGATAACAAGAAACATCACACTACAGATTAAACTGTCAAGGTTTTTTTTCACATTGGATTGTGGGAATGCCACACTTATTCACACTGGCAAAGTATTGACTCACCACTCGCATAACAAGTTACAGTGGGTGAGTGGATGTGTGGTTTTACAGTAGAGAACCTCTGCAATGCTTTCCACCTCCAAAGAAGCACTTTGCTCTGTAATAATACGGGAGGTGATTATTTTTTTGTTCTCTTAGTTTTGAATATGAGTTATTTAACCTGACAAGATATTTTAGGTCATGCATGATACTTTTAATATATTTGATATTTGTTTTTTTACCATTTGATTTTTTGTGAAATTGGTTTTAGAAAGCTGGAAATAACAACAGCACCTCTCATGATCCCACAAGGATAAGTGTGCTGGATAACGGAGAGATGGATGAATAAATTGGTTTTATTTTGCTTTTGGGTTCTGTCTACTATTTTATTAGATAAAGTCGACTTGCATCAAATCAGAAGCTCAATTTTATCTTTGTATGTCATGTTAAAATCTTAAACGTCAGTAGTCTCATTTTTGGTCTATTCTCAAAGGATTGCGTGAGCTCCATCCTTTTTCTATTACATCCAGCCAGTTAAATTGTTCCTGCTATGTATTTCATGACAGGATGTGTTCAGTATACTCTAATGTGCATGTACTGCATGCAGGACAAAAGTTTAACTTTGGACTTTCTTCCACATGGCTGTGGTGCGGAACTAAAGCCCTGTAACCAGATTCTCCCACCTAAGCTGTGGATTTCTGCAGCTCCACCCAACCAAGGGTCTATTGGCTGCTTCTCTGAACAATGTTCTCCTTCAATAACATGTCGGGTTCGGCAGACTGCCATGTCCTGGTTTGCAGTTGGTTTACATTTACATCTTTACATTTGCAGATCATTGACTGAAGAGTGAATACCCAAGGTGCTATTTTAAGAGTCAAATTTCTTTTTATAACAACTAAAGGTAACAGTTTGTGCTGTAAAATGGGAATATGTGCCAAGAAAATACATAATACTGTGTCTTTAAATTGTAGTGTGATTTAAGTGTGTGGTTGTAACTTTACAAAACGTGAGTTTACCTCAGTTTAACATCTAAAATAGTTCACTAAATCTATTTTTGCATTAACCTATTATAGTCCTATGCATACACACACATATGTATATATATATATATATATATGTATTAAATCTTCTCTATAGGTCTTATAATGTCAGTATATTATGGTGTGAGATGAAAACTGTGTGAGTCATTGATGTGGATGTTGAGTAACAAAAGGATATTTTCTAGCTTTGTTTAGTTTGACCTTTACATAAAAAGTCAAGGCTACAAATTGTAGCCTTTTCTTCATAGAAAGAAAAAGTCAAACATTGCCTTTATTACTTTGCATGTAACCAAATAGTGTTCTGATAGTATGTTTGCTCATATTCCACATTCATTCAGAATATTGTGCAACTTTGAAAAAAAACTGCAGAGGTCCATCTTTAAAATAGCATTGGTTCTATTTTAGTACGAGCCACTTAAATCTACACTACAGTTAGAAGTTTGCAAAATTATATCTTCATCTTCTCACAGCCTATTCTTGTTCTTTTATCACCCAGGAAGGCTTCTAAAAATCAGGACACAATTTAGCCCTTGACAATGAACCAAAACCCGTCTCCATGGATATCAGACAAAATGGGTAATGCTGATGGCTGGCTGCTGTTTAATCTCTAATTCTGTTATCCGTCCCTTTGTGTGAGGCTCTTGTTGCAACAACTACACAGAGCACAGGTTGCTTAGTGAAGTAGATTGTGTCTACATCAAGCCTAGTTTTATATCTGGTTATTCTATACAGGTCAATTGGAGCCTTGAACGTTGGATCTATGATGGCTTATATTTAAAGATAAAAACTCATCGGGGGGGTCTGTCTAATTAAAGGATTAATTGCATTGGTTAAAAACTGTTTCTTCCTTCTACACTACACTGCAACACGCTCTAGTCAAACCCCACTCCAAGTTTTGTGTACACAGAACCACCACATTTCATCAGGCTCTGTTTCCTCTCAAGTAGCTACAAATCCTCCCAGCGGGCACAAGACACAAAATGTAAGCAGATTATACCAGAGTGATTATTATGTTTATACCATCATAGCTTTTTTTGTACACTGGAAAAAGGAAGCATCATGATCTCTGCCACGGCTACAATACTAACAAAAC
The DNA here is from genome assembly GCA_903067075.1 of Micropoecilia bifurca. Lineage (NCBI taxonomy): Eukaryota > Metazoa > Chordata > Actinopteri > Cyprinodontiformes > Poeciliidae > Micropoecilia > Micropoecilia bifurca. The sequence goes on along the minus strand of CAEGAF010027072.1, from coordinate 1,391 downwards.
ACTGCTGACAAGACAAGGTATGCCTTAGGGCACCCCTAAAGATGTTGTCACAGAAACCGTAAGGAACAATGCTATAGACACAGTGCCTTGAATAAATAATCTTATCTGTTAAGCTTTATCATATTTTGTCATGCTACAAATCCAAATAATATTCGTTTTATTGGGATTTTATGTGATAGACCAACAAAAACCGAACATGATTGTGGAATGAGGGGGAAAAATGTTCCACGTAGTTTTGTAAATATTAAAAATTTCAAATCACTGATGCTCATGAAGTGCAGCTCTCCAAAGGCTTATGTCACAACTCAGTCACTCTGGGACTGAGTTGTGATTGTTGACTAGCAGATTAAAGCTCAAGACAACCAATATTCTTTTCTTGTGTTGTTCCAAAATACAGCCAAACCTCGGGCTGGTTTGAACGAAGCTGTTGACTGATTCACTCGCTGTGGACGAAGTTACAGGTAAGGTTCATCCTCAAGAATTATCAGTCAGACTTTCAATTAATAAATATGATAGGGTAGATATATTACATTTGACCAATTTTCAAAATAATATAGAGCAGCCTTTAGCAGTTTTTTTTCCTCATTCCTAAATAAAAAAGGTTAAGATATAATTGTTTATAAAAACCTAGATTGAAAGATAATTATCAAATATTACTGTGGAAATTTTGACCTAAGAGAAAACCACGCATATCTGAATGCTTAACCTGGACGTTCAGTAGATGCTATGGATTTGGTGAAAATGTGTTTATTTCTGTCATTAAAAAGTGACAAAATATGAAAAAAGTTCAAGGGATAACAGTTTTCACAAGAAATATGTGGCCTAAATTAGTTTGTTTGACTGTAACAATGTCGAAATTGATAAAACATGAGGAGAATAAAGAAAGATTAACAAGACAACAACAAGAACAGCTAGTTGGTGACTCATTTGAAGCCTAAAAGAATGTAAAACACTTTGATCTCAACCCACCAATTGACAACCAGATGCTATGGAGGCATGCAGGTGGTTTTTCTAACACTTCAAGCTCAGCATTGTGACTGACTGTTGCAAACCTCACACCTAAAATTAGATAGGTACAATTTCTCATTGACATTAAAACAGCGCCTGTCTGTTCAGGTAAACAATCCAGTTAAATATTGATTCAACAAGTTCAGCACAGGTTGTTTGCATAAAACCACTAAAGCTAATAGTTTGTCTCCATTAGAGCAAGATCATTGCAGTAATGCATAAGCAGTCAAAACACGAGGGGTAGACCAAAGAGCTGAAGTACGGAGAGGATAGTTTTATAATCTATAATCTAAAACTATCCTCTCTCTGTTTAGAGTTGCTTATGAATAAACTGAATGTTTTTATTCTTTCTTTTTACTTTTAATAATGATTTTATCTATTTA
>CAEGAF010027065.1:0-59599 GCA_903067075.1 Micropoecilia bifurca | reverse complement strand
TATATATATGGCTGGAGTCACTATTCTACAAACATTTATATATATATATACATTTTTGTATGTATGTATATGTATACATATATGTATGTATGTGTATATATATATATATAAAATGTTTGTATATATAATATATATATGTATATATATAATATTAATTATAAGATATTGATATCTATATTACATAACATAATTAATATATTAATTATATATTATCTAATATATATGTACATATAATGTATTTTATATATATAAATATTTGTAGAACATTTATAGTGTACAAACATATATATATATAAATGTTTGTAGAATAGTGTTTTTGTTCAATGTAAATGTATCAAATTTTTAAGTCTGTCAGTGCAGAACAATGACAAAACTGTAATTGTGTTTATAGTTCTTGTACTTCCTTAAGTTTTATTTGACATTGTGAGATGTATGTTATTTTGTATTAAAATAATTAGATACGTGAAGGTGTCTTTTTTACAAGGAAAAACCAGAGTAACCTGGTGAAAACCCAATTTGTGAAGACTCCAAATGTAACGACAGTTGTCATTCTTTTCAGAGTACACCTTTCTGTTATTTAGGATATCAAATTATATTGCATGAACATTTTTTAAAAATGAAAAACTAAGTTGTGAAAACAGACTGTAGATGTAAAGGCCAGGCATAGATCTTGTATAAAATATCTAAAAAAGACAAATGTATGTTTTGCTTAGCAGTGCTAGACTTTGTGTGTGTTTGTGGTCTGTAATCTACGGGCTGGTAGAAGATCCTCAGTGTTTTCAAAAAGGATCTGCTTCCTGAACGGTTTTGTGATGACTGAAAAGAACTTGTAAATTGGATTTTTTTGGGGTGTATTAGGATTCTTACTTCTTAAATATCTCAAGACAGCAAGCGTGAAAGGACGACCAGCTTGTGACGTTGCAGCCTCCCACACCGCTTCACTAGAGCCAAACTGATTTTTCACATCTGTGTAGATCTCGTTGACAAAATGTTTAATTTTTTTGCTGTGTATGCTGGCAGCAAAGTCAGACAATCCATCTACCTTCTCCCCTGAGACTGAAGACAAAATATCTGTCATCTCTTCAAACTCCAGGGGTCCACCGTTTTCTTTCAAACAGTCTAAAACTGCACTCATTACAAAACATGCCATAGCCTCCTCTAGCTCTTTAGTTTGTTCTACGGTTTCAGTTGGCTCTGAAAATTTCACCCTAGTTTGGATTTTATCATCGACATGTGGAGCAATTTTTCCTGATGACATAAACCTAGAGGACGTCTTGGTAAATGATCCTGGGTGGACCACAGCCAAGGAATCTTTGTGATATTTGAAAGAAATGGGGTCTTCTTTATCTAAATCAATGTTGTCAGTGAATGAACCTTCAGTGAATTGCATGGAGTCGCATTCATCTTCTAGCTGTCTTTTGTTTAATGAGGGACGTAGTTGTTCAACCATGTCATTGATCTCCGAGAGCACCCTGGACACTCTGTCGCTGTGAGTTATGTGATCTGTTTCTTCATGTTTTATCCAAAGAAAGATGTGCTGGAAAAAAGTTCCTACTCTGTCTTCTACTCTGACATAGGTAATTTCAGGGGCAATTTCAAACTCTCCCGAAATGTCTCTTATCTTTTTGCAAGACAGGACACAATCTGAAAGGCATTTTCCTTTTGGAGGAACAGGAATTTTATGATAATGCTTCTTCATGACATGAATATATAATTTATCTGTCAGGTCCCTCTTAAACATTTTGATCCTGTCTTGTAGATCTGGGTTTTCCATACATTCTGCGCACAGGCTGACAATTTCGGGTTTAACAGCCTGAAAATCCAACTTAGGAAAGTAATCTGTCTCGGTGTAGTACAGTGGATTTGGGCTTTCCTCATCCGATGAAACTTCAGGAATGCATCCGGGCAAAAGGGAGAACAATACTCTTTTTAATCTATGTGGCTTATGTTTTAGTTTGACAAGTTTTGTGTCACTTGAATCCATCGGTTTCTCCAGAGAAAACACCATGTCGGTGAACTGCTGCTCAACAAACCTGGAATATTCTGGTTTGCTGATTATTTCTTGTTTTCCAACTAAATCAGTTTTGAGATTTGATGAATAGAAGTCTTTGACATAACCAGCAATCTTTTTTAAGTTAAAATGTGGTGCACATAGACAAGGGTTCTCTGTCTGCCCAACTGGACCGTGAAGCTTACAGTAACGAAGGTCCTCTAAAATAGTTTGGCAAATGTCTTCTGTGACTTCATCTGTTTTGAAAGGATCTATTGCTGGCAAAGCGTCTGCAGCATTGTCAGAGGTTTTGGCATTGCATGAACCATGTGTATATTTCTCTATTATTTCAGAAATATTCTCACAAATGGAGGGCAGAGAAATGTGAGATTTTATTCTCTGAGAAACGTCTTTCTCTGAAACATGTTGTGCAACCTCTGGTTTTGGCGAAGGCACACCTGAGGCCCACTTACTTGTGAATTCTGTCCAATAACTTTCAACACATTTTGTTCTAGCTCTGTTCATCTGTTTTTGGAGACATTCAATTGTGTTGGAAACCATCTGGCAAAAATTTTTCAGGTTAGAAAAGCAGCCACTCACATATACCGCAGGTTCCACTGGATAATCGGGGGCCTTCTGAATGGCATTTGCAACATCCGTTATTTTTCGGGAGACCTCCTCTTCCATCAAAGAGTTTAACTCTATACCACTCCTGCAGACTTCTGGCGATACCTGCAGAACGGTGGCGATTTCATTTGAAATCAAGTTGGTCAAATGCACACTGATCGTTTTCAATGGCACTTCACTCTTCGCATAGGACGTGGTCGCCATATTCTGTTCAAACACTGGAGCAAGGATTTTCAGTGAATTTTCCACAGATTGCTTATAAATGTTTTCAACTATGTCAGCCATAGTGCCTGTTATATGCGAATCCCTAATACCTTGGGAAAGCAAAGTCCACTGTGCAGGTGAAAATGTGTTCAAGCGAGGCAATAAGATGTCCTCCAAGTTGTCAATTGAGACATTGATATCACTCTTCGACTGGTCGTTTGACTCTGCCATTTTCCAATTTTGCTTTCTGTAAGAAACTGTGTTCTGCTCACCACGGCCTCTCTGACTTAAAAACTGATGACTTTCGTGCTGTTTTACGTCACAATCCGTTATGACGAATCTCTACCCAGCCTAACATCGCGAAACTGAGGGAAAAGCTAGTGGAAGACCGTAGCCTCGGCTGTCACGTGGTCTACCTATCTCTGTAGCCATAGAAACCCACCGGAAGTTAGCTGTAACTTGAGGTTGTTTTTGAACATTCAATGCGTTATTCTAGATTGTTAGCCTGCAAACAGGACTTTATGTTTCGAAATTAAATGAACAATAAATAAATAAATAAAAATTAACAGACTTATGTTAGCCTACCTCCTAAAGTTCTCCATTTTAAGCTCCAGCTGCCATTTTCTCCCACCTAGCTCTGAACACCTGAGCTAGCTAGCTAGCAGGGCTCTGTGGGAGTGACGTCGCCGTGTTGATAATGAATTGAATTGAATTGATAATAATGCCAGTACCACGGACAGCACCAGCACATGTCAGGATCACAATGAACTGGAAACCTACCAACAGTGCCATGTACAGGTAATCAGGTTTCTTATGCTACTACCTTAAACTAAAACGTTTTTTGGTGTTGGGGGTGGATTTTATGGAACAAAGACCAACACAAAGTAGTGTAGCATTTTGAAGTAAAATGAAAATTATATATATCTTTCAAAATAATTAAGAAGAAATGTAAATTATTTTGCATTCAGCTCTACATACTCTGATGCATCCAGTGTCTCCACTGGATGCGTCTTCAGAAGTCCCCTAATCAGTAAACATGTTATACCAAAGTGCAATTTAAACAGAATTTATATGCATCTGTTCTGTTTCTGGCCTACTATGTTAGAGAACTTAAGTGAACTTAAACTTAAATCTTTAAAGCTTGATTCGCCTTGCACGAATTGCCAACTCTAGTGTAGTCTACAAAACCAGAGAGCTCAGCCAGCAGCTTATGCACAATCTGTGAAAACAAGCGCATTGGTGCTGACTGAACACGCAGCGGTATCCACAGATTTGGTTAAAGACTGAAAATTGGTGTACAGACCATATTTTATTTGTTTTTTTTTTGTTTGTTTGTTTTGCATTAAGGCAACCCTTCAAGAGTAAATACTTGCACCTGCATTCTTAAGTATGTGTTGTTCATGAACTGTTTCTGCCCATTTATCTTGTGTGGAAGTTGTTTTAAATGCAGTTAGTGTTTAATATCCATAGTATGCAGTCAAAGGAGGCTGAAAGGTTTGAAAGAAACAAGAGCGGTATATTGAAATGCACAAATGATGCCTTCTCATCATTTCTGAAGGCTTTAAAAATATTTTACTTGTGTTGTGTAAGTTTTTTAGGGAAGTGAAAGTGTAAAACCACTTCTATTACACATTTGCATGTCTTCTTAGAGGAGATCGCACTGAAATGATAGGAGAGCTTTAACTATAACGTTACTTGTAAACATATGTTCACATGTACCTCACATGTGAACACTAAAGCATGAATAAAAATCCATAAAGATTTTTCTGAAAGGCACGTTAGCTGTTTTGCTCAGAGAAAGACTGAAATGAAGAAGTTAGTAGAAGATACTGATAAAAAAAGAGAAGAGATCCGCCCCGCGCATGCGCGCCGGTGAACAGTTACCATAGCGTTTCTGAGACCTGCTGAGTGAGTTGATTTAACTTCTCGTTGCTCGTCCTTCACTAAACAAGGGCATGAAACATTTCTCCTGAATTCAGACAGTTTTTTTTAAAAGATAAATCTCTAGCTGATGCTGTGTGATTTCACACTATTTGACCGTAAGCCATTTATTTATGTGACGCACCTGCACTGCCGAAAAAACACTAATGGATATTATGCGGTGGAAATCTCTGTTTGGGTTTGGAAAGAAATGACTGTTTATTGTGGCTTTCTCATGAAAAAGGTGAGTAATACATTTTGGTTTTAATTTAAGAAACAATTACCGGTTCTGTTGACTTTGGAGGTCGTTTGTGTTCCATATACTAATGTTAAACAAAGAGGGAGGAAAAACCTCCACACAATGTGAAGACGATAAAAAGTAAAAATATCTGGTCGGGATATTTATGTGTTATAGTATATAGGATAGTGTAGTTTAAAAGTGGAATTTTGAAGTAAAACCACGTGCGAAATTTGAAAGGGGGATGTTGAATCTTGGTAGACTCTGTTCCTCTTGTGATCAGCTGTTTCCTCAGGACTTCCTTCAAGTATCCTGCTAAATACTTGCAGGATGGATTCTGTTCCTTCCGTAAATGTACGAATTTGCTTTTTAAAATGTTTTTATTTTAAATGCAGACAACGTTTAGTTCTCAATGTGAACAAAGTGTAAAATATATTCTGACAATAAAATAAGGCTGCGATCTACCAAATGACTCCTCGTAAATCAGTTTTGGATAATACCATTTTACTTTACAGCCTTTTGCTTTGCTTTGCACTTATCTTTACCTGCCGGACCTTTCTGTAAAATCATTCAAATTTCCTTTACATATAGTGTGTCACCTATAGAACAGGAGTTTATCTGTTTTGTTACTATACTGTAAAATAATCAAACTAACAATTTGGCACACATTGATACCTCTGGTCACATCACAAAAGGCATGCCCAGACTTTGGGCATGTGTTTTTATGTTTTTACCATGATTTAGATTAAATGAATTTATTAATGTTGTATATGTGCCCAATTTCAGAATGCTGCATGTGTTTTATACAAATCTGGAAATGATAAACTGTGAAAGTGGCTTACTAAGATGGAATGCCAACATTTAATTGTCTAATAATCAGGAACAAAGTTGCAACAAAGTAAAAGTGCAAATAACGTAATCTTCAAATCCTAACGAGTGCTGGTGTAAATAAAGTTTTCTTCAACCCAGTCATACACATAAACACCAACATGAAGCCTTAGAGATCCACATAGAAATACTGATGACTGGAATTGGCAGAATTTCTCTTTGGTTAGCTGCTCCAACAAAGGCCTGGTCTCTAGAAATCCTATCTTTTTCCAGTAAATTAACACATTATATGAAGTGTTACCAGGCTCTTCTTGCAGCACTCAATGGACACCGTTACTGAGCAATGAAGTTCCAAAGTTAGCTTTTAGTACTGTATGTATAAAGTGTTTATACAAAGGCACAGTGAAAGCGATTAAAAGAAAAATTATTTAAATGGAAGCTGTTTTCTGTGGATAGTGACCTAGTGTGACCTATGGATCTCTCAAGCTGCAAGAGAGCAAGATGGAGACTTAAAACATCAAACAGGAAGACTGAAAATAGCGTAACAAATTAAGCTGGAATCTTCGTCATTCTGTTAAAGGTTACCTGACCTGTGTGATGTTTACACAGGTGGCTTTGTTCTGAAATGTTGGAAGCTCTTCCGCTTGGGAACACTTGACATGTTGGTGCTTCTCATTCCTATATACGAATTGAGCCAATTAGCTGGAATCGTTGGCCTCTTGTGATGTGACGAACCCAAAAGCACAGAAGAAATGTTTTTTAAAAAATCAGAAATTGTATTTTCAGTGTTCATAGTGTTTGCGAAAGAATATACACAATTGCTAAAGATATTTACATTTTTTTAAATTGAGTTATTCTTCCAATTCTTTTTCTTGCCATATAAGTTAAATATAGACTGGTCTCTGCTCCATTTTCGTAGTTGTGAAATGTACCGGTCTGAGCAGCTCTGTATTGGTCACCAGATAAACAGTCGCCCTCATTATCAGCAGCTCATTTTCCTAACCAGCAAATGTTCCTACACTCTAACAGGTGGAGAACATGCATATATACTAAAAGTCTGCCCTTATTCTCCTTCGTCACTGTCCAGATGAACTGCTTCGGTCGCAGGTTTAGACGCACAGCTCCCACGCGTGGCAGCAGCAAAAGTGAGCTGGTCCCCTTCAGGACCCCAAGGATCAACGGATGGTCGTGGCCCCCTCAGCCCCTTCAAGTGGTCGGGTGGGTGGTGTACATCTACCTCGCCGTAGTCTCCTTTGGGATCTTCATCCCCCTCCTGCCTCGGCCATGGAATGCCATGAGCTATGCTGTATCCTTAAAGCTGTCGCTGCAGCTGTGGGTCTCTTTTAATATTTGAATAATCAACAAACGTTGGACTCGGCTAAGAGTTTGTTTGGGCTGCTATGGAAAAACAAAACAAGGGTTTTGTTGTGTAGCCTGCTTCTATGGCCTCCAGTCATACAAAACATTACTCTGTCTCCTTTTCTGTGCTTCTTGTCAAACTGGATCAGCATGTTCAGTGGTCTTTTTGTTACATGATGAACAGTGCATGATGTCAACACACTAGATAATTTAACTCGAGCGTCTGAAACCAAAGAACAGCGGATCTTCACAGATATTTTTTTCCCCTAAACATAACTTTTTTTAAAGCTGAATCCAACTTTGCAAGCTCAGACTTCAGATATATAAAAAACTATTCAACAGAATAAAAATATTTAGTCTTATTGGCTGTAATGTATAATCAATAAAAAAAACTGTTCCAAACAAACACATCCTGTCTATTTCTCCCACTTTGTGCCATTTCTCCCGTCTCTCCCGCCTGTGGAAATATACTCCATAAATTCATAGTGAACTTCAGAATTTAACATTTTTGAAACTTTATGGATTTTGGTTTCTTGCATATTCTGCTGCAATTCTCAGACATCGCTGTTATCTTTCATAACTGTTATTTTCCCAGATTTCTGGCTCATCGTTTTTGCTACACTTTTTCACTAACATTGCTACTGTGACCATAGATCCAGCAGATCCGACCGTTCGGGCCAAAAAGAACTATTCCTCTCCTCTGCCTTTTTTTGACAAGGCAAAACAAGCACATATCATCCAGGACCTTCACTGTTACCTGTGTGATGTCAAGGTGTATGTATCCCAGTCAGCAGCATCTAATGTGATTCAGCGTTATTGATGTCTTATCTTTACATGTAGAATCTTTACATTTAGTTTTTGTAAATAGATATTTAATCCTATACAAAATCTATTCGTAAATCATCAGTTTTTTTTAGAATTGATATTTATTAGCAAATAGTGCCAACTGATAGCTCATTTATCAGCTGTCTGTGTATCTTTAGTTCAGTTTTCTGCTATTACGGTTATTAGCTGACACCCACTGGTCACTAACTAGTTTATTAGTGAAAACTAATTGATTGAATTGCATTTAAGTAGGGCTGCACAGTGGCACAGTTGGTAGAGCTGTTGCCTTGCAACAAGAAGGCTCTGGGTTCAATTCCCAGCCCCGGTCTTTCTGCATGGAGTTTGCATGTTCTCCCTATTCATGCGTGGGTTTTCTCCAGGTACTCCGGTTTCCTCTCACAGTCCTAAAACATGACTGTTGGGTTAATTGGACTCTCCAAATTGCCCCTAGGTGTGTGTGTGTGTGTGTGTGTGCATGGTTGTTTGTCCTGTGTTGCCCTGCGACAGACTGGCGACCTGTCCATTGTGACCCCACCTCTCGCCTGGGACATTAGCTGGAGATGGGCATCAGCAACCCTCCTGACCCCAGCAAGGGACAAGGGTGTAAAGAAAATGGATGGATGTATTTAAGTAGATGACCCTGACCTTTAGTGGCTTTCGTAAATGTCTTGCATTTGTGTTTTTTATATGTACCATTGTTTGTGGTTGTAACATGACATAGTATGGAAACGCTTCAGGATTATACCGTTGCACAACATTGTGTGTTTGATTCTGCTTTTTGATGTTTGTACTGTATTTGGACAAATGTATCCTTCAGTTTTTCTCAGTACATTTCACTCATTCTGCAGACAGGCTCCAATTCAACCATCTTGGACTGTAACTAGCAGCAGCAAATCTCTGAACTCATCCAGGACCAGCAGCATGGGCCGGTTCTGGACTTCTGTTTGCCAGTTGCAGTCCAGGACAGTCGAATTTGGAGACCTTTAGTAGAAATTCACTGGTGAGACAAAAGTTCAAATGAAGGAGTGAAAGCACTAGACAGAGAAACTTAAGCATTCAAATTGAAATCCCTACACATTGGATAATAACTTTCATTTCAGAAAGTATTAAATGAATTATAATAAGCGAAAGTAATTGTCTTCTAGTGGCCCCAAAGTGAAACATTGTGGAATTTGCAACAAATGTGTGGAAGGCTTTGATCATCATTGCAAATGGTTGAACACTTGCGTGGGTCAGAGGAACTACTGGTAAGTTCACGATTTGGACAGAATAAAGCCAGTCATGCTTCATAAGCAAGCCCTGTTTTTGCTACTTTCAGGTTCTTCTTTGTGGCACTAATTTCAGCCATCCTAGCAGTCTTCATGCTCACTGTTGTCATCTTGTTCATATTTGTTCAACATTACCTGGATCCGCACATTTTACGGACTGATCCACAGTTTGGGAGTGAGTTTGACGTCTTTCATGATGTTAACGGCATGGTTTATTTAAAAATGTTGTTATAACTTCTCTTTTTCTTCTTATTTTTAAAGCAATGCAGGGGAATACAACGTGGCTGGTGTTCCTGCCATTAGCTCCTGTAAAGACGAGTTCAGCTGGTCTCCTTACATTAGCCTTCGTAACGGTTCTGCTCTGCGTCGTCTGCATGTTGCTCTTCTGTCACTTGCTGGGATTTCACCTTTACCTGTGTAAGTGAACTGGTCCTTTCTTTTTATCTCTTCTTCCTCTCCCTGTCAAGAACCCTCACTGTTTCATCCTCCACCTGCTTTCCCACTGGTTTCCCAGTTTACAAAGGAATAAGCACGTATGATCACATAAAGAGCCAGCGAGAGAAACAAGACAGAAGACAAAAGACTGAGTCTAAAAGTGCAAGCGTCTGCTCTTTGAAATCTTGTACATGCTCTCAAGAGGTAGGGACTTTATTTTATGCTAATTATTTGTATTCAGTCCTTCATGTAAAGACATCTCTTGTTTTATAGAACCGAGACGCATCAGATAATTGTGAGGAAACGTTACCACAGAGTTCAAGGTAATGATTCATCTCGGCACCTTAAAGAACCATCAGATGGTTTTTACAGAGATCGGTAATGTTTTAACTTTCTTGCAATTTCTTCAGATTTGACAACACAAATCAACTTTCCAGCAGGCTGTCGGACTCTATATGTGCAGAGGTAACAGTATTGACTCACTTCTACTTTTTGGAGATTTTTGGAGAAAGAAAATTACATGTATACTTTAAGAAATTCAGCTGTGTTGCATTAAAATTCTTCTTCTTTCCCTTAGCTGGAAAACTTTAAGAAGTCTGCAGAAAAAGAGAATCGTTTCAATTATGGGACAGAAACTCCAGCACAGAATGAAACAAGTATATTTCATTATATATATATTAACTATATATATATATTTTTAACATACACACTTACATTCACTGTATATAGTGCCTTGCAAAAAATATTCATATCTTATGATAGGCATAGCTTAAAAATAGCATTACAACCACAAACCTCAATATAATTGATCATGTTTGTGAGCTCAGACCAACAAATTGAGCAGTTATGAGCCTGCCTCATAATTGTAAAGACCTTCTTTGAATATCATTTAGCTCCATTTTCCTTCACAGAAACTCTTACTATCCCTACTGTCTGTGTTAAAAGAAAAACATCACCAGAGTATGATGCTGCCACCACCGTGCTTCAGCTCTCCTGCTGTGTTCTTTGGTCTCCATGATGCTTTTTGTTCAACTAATTTTCTCAGAAACCTCTGAGGCTTTCACAGAGTAGCTGGATTTGTATTGAAACTAAATTACATTCTGGTCGACTGTTGACCAGTTATCTTTTGAGGATGGTTGGTTGCATTACATTGAATTAAGGGTAGCAGGGTAAAGAGATGTGAATACAACTGCAAGGCACTGTGTTTTCCCATTAAACACGGATGCAAAATGAATTAAATAGCTCTGCCATTTCTTTTTTTTCCTATTTGCTAAGTGTGAAGGTTCAATAAGCACATTATTGTAGAAAAAATAAAAATGTTCCTACATTTTTTACTACTTATTTTTCTCTCTTTGTCATTAAGGGTCGATATCGATGAGCGTCATCATGAGTACAAAGCCTGACCGACATGAGGAAGATCAGGGAACCAGTAAAAAGTTCACTCCTGAGGCACAGGTCCCTCTGGGCTGCTCAGTTGTGGCCCGGGATCCTACATCTCAGTGACTGTCTGAAAAGAGATGGGAGTTGATGCCATCAGGAATAAATTGCTGCTTGGGTCAGAATTATTGGTACTTTAACACTGTAACCCTAAATTGATAGTTATTTTCAGAAATAATTGAAACGTTTGATTTAGTGTAATCACGGTAGATAAATAGATTATAGAAGCAGACCTTGTTTGGCTTTGCACACATCACAATGATTTGATATTAGAACTTCCCATATTTTGTATCAATTTTTTTATGTTGTTTTGGTCTAAGGCAGTTTTGGGAGATATTTATTATTATTATTATTAAGGACTGGAATATTTTGTCCTTTCTATTTTTTGTAATCAGTTTAAGTTCCTCACTTCAGATTCAGTCACTTGATCAATTATTTAAGAACTTCTTTAGCTGAAGCCCAAGCCACTCAGTTCTAAGTCTTCAAATGCTATCTTTTCAAAAGAACAGTTAATTATTGGTTAAATTTTTTTGAAGCAGCAGTCTTACATTTGTATTTCTGTGGGTAGATGTCTCTTGTAGCCCTTCTGGTTCTGTATGCTGCTCAGGCTATCGACCCAAACCATCAATCCAAATTTCTCCAGCAGTTTCTTTTTTCTTCCACCGTAAACACTAAACCCGTCTGCACAATAAAATTGAAATCTAAATGTTTATCTCGTAATCTCCTAGCCCACTGTTGGTTTGAGGAACAGCAAAATAAGATATATTCTTGTTTTGTGTCTTTTTTTTAATGACAGGTATATTTTGCACAAAGTTAGGTGAATTTTTCCTTTTCTGAATGTTTTCAAACACAAAGGTTTACATTTTAGGGATGCCAATAATTCTTCCCTACTTTGAAAATATGCTTCATGAAACTGAAGCACCACATTTTTTTCTGTATGTCGGTGAAGAGTGTTTTGGAGCTGAAACCATACTTGCTAAACAGATTGGATGTTGGGGAGAGGGGTTGCTATGTTTTGTTGTTTAACTTTTCAAAGAATATTTTGTATGATTTAACATGTATCTATTTTTATTTTTTGCTCACTGATTTTTTTTTTTTTTTTACCCTCAAACTTTTATTAAAATATTTAAAGCTTTGTTTGTACAGAGATTAAAAGAACATCTTCTTACACTGTAACTTTGCTTTTATTACACATTCTTATTTTTTTTAAATGAGCAATTTTTACCTCTGGTGTGTGCTAATTGTCTGGTACACCTGAATTTCCTCGCTCAGGGGTTATACAGGACATCTCTATTTTGTTTTATCGAAATCCACATGCACATCTGCGCGTTGACCACACAGAGGCGCGCTTGAATCAGATTGAACAGCCAATTATGTCATCCGTTGATTGGTCTGCTCAATCTGCTTTCATCATGATCAACCAGACCACCGTTCTGAGGTGTTTTCACCACTTCCTGCTGCATGCCTTAAGATATACATCTGATGTGAGGAAAGAAAAAACTGGAGATGCTTCACCGTAAGGAGTGCAGGGATTATATAACCTCCATCCATGTCCAGCACATCTTACTCTGATTGCGTAATAACCTCAGCGCTCTGGACATCAAGAAATCAAGGTTCAGAGGGCAAGTCTATAAGAAAAATGCTTCAGCCAATAAAAGACATAGACGATGATGTAAAGGCCGTCGCTGAGGAAAATTCCCTTTGGTCTCCCACAGTTCATAAATTAACTCCAACGAGCTTTCAGATAAATACGAAATTACCGCTGTGTGGCTAATGCTCCGTTTGCTTATTAGCAGAAATAAACGTAACTATAGCTTGAATAAAGCCGTTTCTTTGACGACGTCCTCCATTCATGTTTACTAGCGCTGCTCCGCTGTTTACTGTAGCGGCGCAATTTCAACAACAACACCGAGGAAGGCAGAAAACTGCTCCTCGCGCACGGCGGCAGCCAATCAGCGGCCTGGTTTCTCTTCAGCATCTCGCAGGGGATTGAACGGTCGGGCAGATTTGAGAGAACGCAGCGGGGGAGGAAGGAGATCTGCGAGGAGGGCTCCGGATCCACGCGCAATACTATGATTTTCTGAAATCGACAGGGAGCGCTGAGGGATTACGTCACTGCGTGATCGAAACGGTACGATTAATGAATTAAAACTTGTACGAATGCGTCTCGTTTTGGCTTGCATGATTCATGCACGAATACGAGTACAGCTGATTGCAGAGTCCTGCATGTCGCTTTTGACTGATTTTTAATTAGCGCTTTTAAAGCTGCCAGGTTATCTCGGTACTTTTTTTTTTTTGTTTTGTTTTTTTTGCATTTCTGCATTGGAAAGCTTCTATATGTGGCCCCACAATAACAAACGGATCACGTGGACTCTGTGTGAATCTGACATTTGCACATTTATGTAACATGTTTCTTTCTGAAAACGCGCTCAGATGCTCTTCAGTCTGCAGCAGCTGCGGCCATATTCAGTAATATAAACATGATGAGCTTTCTGCCACAGTAAAGGGTCCTCTAGTAAACATCATTTATGTTTCTGAATGATACAGGGGGCTTGTATGCTGTAGCCTTTACATCAAGCCGTTGTTTTGTGTAGGTGGTTATATAATTATCCATAAAAAAAAAGTTCCCCTCCCTCTTATATTAGCTTCCCGAAGAATGAAGGACAGGATGTTCTGGTGTTTATAGGGACCCCTGGTAAAAGTGTGCAAAGAGCCTTTAAAACATACCCATCTTTCATAGCAGCATCATGAGCTCACTAAATGTAGAAAAGTCTTTTGTTTAGGCATAATTGTTTTCATAGAAATCCTATGAGGCACAATTCCTGGTGCTGTTCTTAATATTTTATATAATTAAACAGCATCTAATCTTCTCAAACATTTTTGCAAGTTTTAAGCATCATGAGAGAGAAGAATCTTTAACCGCCTCTTTAAATCCAACACAATCCTGAGTTCTTGCTTAACCTCTCTGGTCTTTGGAGCACTCACATGTAGACTTGTTTTTACGTTTTGAATCATTAATCCTGCAGAAAAATGCAATAATCAGACACAGTTTTATTTAAAATCTATAGTATTCCAAGTGGGGCTGCACAGTGGCACAGTTGGTAGAGCTGTTGCCTTGCAACAAGAAGGCCCTGGGCTCAACCCCCAGCCCCGGTCCCCCTGCATGGACACCCTCCCTGTGCATGCGTAGGTTTTCTCCAGGTACTCCGGTTTCCTTCCACAGTCCAAAAACATGACTCTTAAGTTATTTGGTCTCTCTAAATTCTCCCTAGGTGTGAGTGTGTGTGTGCCTGGCTGTTTGTCCTGTGGGTCTCTGTGTTGCCCTGTGACAGACTGGCGACCTGCCCAGGGTGACCCTGCCTCCTGCCCAGAACATTAGCTGGAAATAGGCACCAGCAACCCTCCCGACCCCACCAAGGGACAAGGATGTAAAGAAAATGGATGGATGGATGGATGGATGGATGGATGGATGGATGGATGGATGGATGGATGGATGGAGTATCCCAAGTGACACCTGATATCAAACACCTAAAAAGGTTCCCCCACCTTTTTTTAACAGGCCCACAGGATCACAAATCCTTCACTGTGCTCCACAGCAGACACGAGATGCCTTCACACACATTCAACCTAAGTTTTACATTAAGCCCACTTGGGAAGTTTGTTGCTGAAAAGCTCAATCTTGTTCTCATTTGACCAAAGTAGATTGACATCCTTGTATAGCTTGGGAAATATTTTTGCTTATTTTCGCAATAGGAGCAGCACAGAAGAAACTTTTTTCTGGAATGCCTCCTTAGAAACCTGATAAGTAGATCTAAAGGGTCTTATGGAGACACCGGATCCCCAAAGATTCCACTTTTTTCCCCCATATTTCACTGTGGAAACATAAATTGTGACCAACCCCATTTATCACAGTTCAAGCTGTCAAACATTCTCATTTATACATACGAACAGAGTAGACATCCCACTTACTGATTGATCACACATACAGTACCTGAGTGGCAGATTCTCTTGTCCTTCCTAGTTTGAAGAGTGGCTATGATGAGCATGAGCCTCTGTGTCACATCATATTTACATTTAATGGAAACACGATGATGATGTTTATTGCTGTTGTTGCCTCATTCAGGACTGACCAAATGCTGCGGGCAGCTTGGTTCGGACCGGAGCTGATTCTTCTTAAATATCTGCGTTGTTTACAGACAGCTGCAAACATCATAGATATGTTTACAGCTGTGTAACTCAGCAGAGTGCGCTATATACGCAATTGCTGGAAGCATTAATTGAAACGGGATGTAAAGAGTATGAAAAAATAACTGGTAGTGTTTGAGGACGCAAATGATTTTCGATGTTGATTTTTTTTTTTTAATTTCTTCACCAGAGGCATCTATCAAAATGAAAAGGTTGAATTCATAAGATAATGATACTTCATTAAAAGATTTATTTATTTTAAGACTTTCTTCTCATTTTTACCAGGGGAGTGCAATAAACATGTTCATCACCATACTGTGATCACATCATTATACTGCAAAACTGTTTGACAGCTAATTGATTTTCCATTACATTCCATTCCATGACATTTGTAACCAGATTTGGTTACAAACGTGATCAAAGTAAAAAAGTCTGTTTTCTTCTTACTGCTTGCCTCTTCTACCATATTCTCCCCAAAGGTTGAATTGGGTTTGCCTGAAATAAAGACATTGGCGACTTGAGTTTGTCCCAGATTTCAGCACAGCGTAACATTGCGCTGGTTCAAGAGCCTCTGGGCTCTGTCACAAGCAGTTAACCTCAGAGTGTACTGTAAATTATCTCGTTTTTGTTGGTGATGGCTCAAATCCCACACATCTTTCTAGAATCAAGGGAATGTTCTCAGAATAAATAGATCCATATTTATTTGGAGGTGGAATTAGGAGAGTTAAACTCCTAAGCAGCCAAAACCTTCTAACATCCAGTCTGCTTTAATCAAAAATAGCATGGGCTCTACTTAGAGCTGAGTCATGCTTTCCCCAGAAGACTTTGCTTCATCTTAGCTGTGTTGGTGACACTTTTGTATGTCTGATCATGAATCTTTTTTTTTTTTTTTTTTTAGTAAAATAAAACAATTGCAACAGAGCCATTGTGCTTTCTCATATGCTGCCTGTATTTCTTGAGATGCGGCTGCCAACAATAACTGCTGCAGTTTGTTTAAAACATCTCTATATCCCTCTGCCTGCCAAGATATTTGAGTCACCAAGCAGTTTGGATTACCGGAGAGACGAGGACTCGGAGACAGTCTTAGACTTTGGGCTCAACTTTGTGATTTTTTTTTTTTTTACTTTTACATGGTGTGCAGAGGGGACTGTCGTCAAACTGGGCATTGACTTGGAGACTGTATTTAGATTAAGTAAGCCTTGTTTAATAAAGAGGCTGGGATTGTTGTGTCTTTTGTTGAAGCATGCTTGCCGCTCCTGAGTGAGTCTGGTTGTATCATCGATT
Organism: Micropoecilia bifurca; assembly: GCA_903067075.1. Lineage (NCBI taxonomy): Eukaryota > Metazoa > Chordata > Actinopteri > Cyprinodontiformes > Poeciliidae > Micropoecilia > Micropoecilia bifurca. Next base: position 42,999 of record CAEGAF010027065.1, on the reverse strand, counting down.
ACGTAAGATTTCAAGAGAAACGGATAGAGCAGCGCAAATTACAAAGAACATCACTTTTCTGGATTTAAAGGTGAAGTAACAAAGGAACAAAAAAGCTTTAAAAAGATAGTTCAGGATTTTTGAAGGCTCCCATAAAAATGTGATAGGCCACTGACCTCTGACCTCCAGTAGATAATCTTAACTGTCTTGGTTTCTTCATTTAGGAGTAATCTAGATCAGTTGAACCTGGAGGCTGAAATGAATGGCTAAACTGATAAGAGGCCAAGATTTCTACTGTCTGTTAGTCGTTTTTCAGTCTTATCAATTTTGGCATATTTCTATTTTATGAACCTTTAGTCCATTCTTATGACTGCATTGGTTGGTTATTTACAGACAGGCTGATAAGTATTTAGATGGGAAATGAAGGCAGGAGGCAGCGCACCACTGATGATATTTCTGTGTTGAACTTGTCGTGTGAGTCTCTTGGGTATCATTTCTTCTTGGAGAGAGTCTGCATAAGACGTTGCTTTGTTTATGTTTTGTGAATGTTATTTGACTATATTTCACTTCTGTATGTTAAATTGGAAAAAGAAAAAACATGTCCAGTGAATGGTGGACATGTTTAATGTGTAAATCATCATCATCAACTGTTTTTCAATATGTAACACATATATAGCAAGAATAAACACAGAAGAGGTTTTGAAAAAGGAAGAACTACTGTGCTAGATGCAAAATAAATTTAAAGTCTGTCTCAGCCAAAATGTGTTTGAAAAGATTTGTTGTCTTTTCATTACTTACATATCTTTTTCACACAAAGTTGGAAGATTCAAGATAGATGTAAAAAAAACCTTTAGATTTAGTAGATTATTTTATGTAAAGATTCTTATTGTGCAGAAAATTATAACTTTTTGTTATTCTGCTTTTTACAGATTAACACTGAGAGTTAGCTGGTGAGTTAGCCAGGCTAGCTGCTCTTGTGGCTTAACACACACATGCTGCTCTAGCCTGTGTGTCGACTGTAATTTCAAGCAAGAAATACCCTAAAAACAGCAACGGGTGGTGCTCCTTTAGTTTCCATGCCTCGACTTTATAAACATTTCACTGTGTAGGAGCGACTGCAGTGTGTGCCAGAAAAGGTAAGGGAGGCGTAGTGAGGTGCTACTTCACTCCACATAGCCGGACAAGACTCCAGTCCCTCTTGCGTTTTATAAAAAAATAACTTTTAACAGCATAAATGGAGGAATATTTTTGTGATTTTGAGACCATAACTTTTCAATGTATTTTTCGGAATCCGTTTATACCAACCCATCCCTATTTTTCAAATGTTTTCAAACCAGTTATGTTCTGGTTATGTTATGGTTATGTTCTTAACATAACCAGTTAAAAACCTTAGTCCTGTAAGTTCAACCTGTTTCAGTTTGCGGCTGTGAACGTCTGATAAGGTCACATTCCAGAGCACCTGTCTGGGAAGGATGCTGCTCTGGACAGAAAACAGATGGGATCTCTGCATGCCCACTCACTGTGGCGCCCTGACGGAGGTTTACACTGTCCTCCTGCTCAACTACTCGCACACATCACTTTGACAACGGTGACATCACTTCGTGAGCTAAACACCATCTGCCAAATTAGCAGCGCAGTCTTTTCTCTTTGGTACTCTGGTATTTCACTGTGTGTTTCGCTTACCTTCTCAAGAGCAAATCCAGTGTTTTTGTTGTTTGTTTTTTTTGTTACGGCACACCTATTGTTGCTATGAATAGAAGCAGTTCAAATTGGGTCAGTTTATTGTTAAAGCATTCATCTGTGCAGTGGAGGGCCAGAAGGCAAGCGTATGTAAGCATGCTGTCATCCAGTCGCAGATTTGTCTCTGGAGATTTGCCTCTAACCAAATGGCAGCTTGTTTGTATGGGGTAAATTGGAGCAGAAAACATGGCACAGTTGTAAAATGATCATTGTGCTGATCAAGTTTCACTGAAACGATGCGGTCCCATAAAAAAAAAAGCTATGTTGGATTGCTATCTCTTTTTAAAAAAGAACAAACATTCAAAATGACTGTATGCCCTTATGGTGACTCTTTTATGTGTTCAGAATGGTGTTGCTGAAGGATGGTGAGAACTCAGGCAGCTGAATTGACTGACAATAAATTGGAGGAGTGGAGTGAAAAGGCTTCTTTGTTTTCCAGAGTTTCAGTCACCGTTAGACCAGCACATGCAAACACACAATGTGCTCTGAAGGCTAAATTATATTAATTTAGTATCCACTCTAAATTAATAGTTGAATACTGATGGAACTCAGTGGACACACAATGTTTGAACTGTAGCCTCACTGATGCTTGAATAACTCAGAAGACTCTGAAAGTTTGGAATATTTAAAGATAGAATCATTTGACAGATTTCTTTTTTTGGCTTAGGCTTTTCCTTTTTTTAAGGATGTTTATGCCATTTTGTTCCCAGTACAGATTTGCAGAGTTGTGAAGTTCAAAGTTTTAAACAAAGGAAATTCTCCTTTCCCATGTTTCTTAAGCCTGGTAAAAGAAAAGTTTTATTAACACTTCTCTCTGTTTCTCCATTTTTATTAAATGTGCAGGCGATTTTAGTTGTGCACAGATATTAGCAGACATCATGAGTGTCATAACCATTCTATCTTCAGGGTGAAAGGATGACCCAACATTCAGTTTATAATTAATTTGGAAGGCAAGTTTGATTCTATAGATTTGGTAGAACCAGAATTATACTCATACACTCACACTGATATATTAAAGGCATATTAGCAAGGTGCTAAAACAAAGTACGCCTTTTGTAGCCATTAACAAGATCAGGTCATAATGCTGGCGGGATATTTAAACAACTTTCTATGGTTGGTTTCTTAGCTTTTCTATGAACTCTACCAACGCTGCCAAGAAGAAGGATCACCCGACTGTTGTTTTTAAAACCACTGCATTTGTATGTTGGATTATCATCAGTGTACCATAAAAGGACTGGTGAAAAATCAGCCTGATAAGCCAATTTAAAAATGAATATATTCTGAGGATTCACAGGGGAAATAGAGCAATGACAGGAAACACATTCAGTGTATAAATAGGATCATGGCTTTATGTCTGCATTTTCGTCTACGTTATTTATACAGCTCGGTTGCACAACCTTAAAGCTGAAGGAATAGGCTCATTGCGTCTAATATATGTGAATCAATTAACCTTTAATATTTGTGATTAAATTAGTTAATTGTAAAAAAAACAACAACAGCACACTGATTTGCTCACACTGGCAATAAACATGTTGCATGATATTCTCTCATCTTTCTTCTCCACTGTCACATACATCGCTGCATGTAAGAATTAAACATTTAGCTGGGAAATATTTTTCACCCGTGGATGTGTTTTATACTTGCAAACTGATTATCCTTAAAGAATATTCGTGTTTTTTACTTCCACCTTCACGATTATTCATTCTGACCTGTGCCCTGATTACATCAGAACTAATAATTGTATTTGTATCCTCTGGGCATCATCCAAAAATATCTAGTTCACAAATAAACTGCTTGTATTGTTATCGGAGTCCCGCCACTGCACACTTCTTTTCTACAACTCGGTTACATCTCAATTATTTACCGCTCTCATGGTTTCGTTTAATTACCTCTTACGTTCTCTATGACCACAGTTCCTTTATTACATTGATATTTTTCCTCGCATGATGTTATCCTCTTCCTTTTTTACTCATGTTACCATCTTTTTATCCTCATGTTCAGGCTGGATTCTCTCTGTGGGTCATGAAAGACCAAGTTGGAGAAAGAGGGTCCATTTTTTTTTTTTTTTTTAAATCAATTGAAGTGCTTTATATATAAGCAAGTAGATCATGTTAAGCAAATTTATGTTCAATCTTGGGGTATTTTTATTAAAGGTAATATGTGGAAATCTCTAATTGTTCCGTGCTCAGATGTAATGTATAAATCCTGATTCACAAAGCACTTTTTAATACTGGCTCACTCTATCCAGTCATTTTCTGTTTTAGAAAATCATAGACAGCCCTGCAGAAAAGAAATGAGTATAATGGTGACAGAGGGCTAATGTGTCACAAGGGTTGAAGAGCCAATAAGCAGACTTTAAAATGAATTAGGATTTAAGCTGCCTAGTAAACGTAATTTGAGAAGACATCTTTGCAGTTTGATCTAATGGATTTGTCCATGTTGCTTTGTAGCTACGTCAGGATTTCTAGGTTTCTTTGTATGACTTTTATTTTATTCTTTGTTTCAGTGCTGTCACATTGAGGCCTTATAGGGACCTCTATCTCATTTGTCCTGGCACAAGTGTTGGATGACATATGACAGAAAGCTCTGCCGTCAATAGTGTTGCTCTGCGATGTCACCATGCGTATGTGTTCAGAAATGGGCATGGGGTCAGACCGAGCAGCCACTCGCATCGGACAATGGGTTCCTAGTGTCCATAGCTATAAATGCCATTATTCATACACATTAATAATCTCTTCTGTTTTCTCTTATAATGAGTGGCTTAATATAATGGCATTATGCGCTGTCAGTGTGTGGCAGTTGAAAACGTGAACTTTTCTGAGTATTTAAGTATCATGTGTACTTAGTGAGGTCACAGTTGAGACTGAGGGTCACTTGGTCACGGAGACAAAGCCCTTCGCTTTTGCCACGGCCTCTCGGGGGTGAGTGATCGCTCTTTACCGGCGACTTAGGGGAGCAGATGGTTTAATCCACAGAAAGTTGTTCTTTCTCTGGATTGCATGCTGGATTTATATGTTTTACTGGTGACTGTGAGTACGCTATTTTAGTGGCTTTCGGGTCAAACCTTCATTTCTTTAAGGATGCTGAGCTGAGTATGGGAGCAGCAGAAAGGTGAGCAGAAACCCGTCAACTGCAATTAGAATATTATGATATTTTCCTACAAATGTACTTCAGGCAGCACTGCATTACCACCTTGTACGAGTATTAATAGCTGACTTAAGGAGGAGTGAGGCTGCTGCTCTTTTATTTATAGATGCAAATCAGGTTTAGAGAGAAACCCCTCAGCTCAGACTGTGTGAAGTCATCCTGAGGAAAATAGAGAAAATAAGGAAACCAATGCCAAATAGGAATATTATACTAAGCCTTTGATTAGGTAACAAATAATTTCAATGTCAATCGTAATCTTCTTCATTTGGAGGCTGTTGAAGTTAACACATTTGTTCCACTTTGATTTTTGGATGTTTCTCTGCACATTGGTGTGCATTACATATTGAGATCAGAATCACTTTAAAATCATGATTGTTGCAAAAAAAGACTGGGAGGTTGCTTCATAAAATTTGGTTATTTTCAAACTGCTTGGCTCTTTCCATTTCTATGATGAAATAACTTGAACTGCATGTCTTAAAATATTAAGCTGCTCGTTTTTGTTGTTTGTTATAACCAAAAATGGAGCTTCTCCACTTTGTTGCAGACCCAGCTGGGTACATTTTGAGATGCATGATCAGGCTTTTACTCACCAGTCCTAATTTCTTGTTCTCTTTCTGGTCTAACCTGCAAAATTCTATTTTGACCAATTTAGTTTCTTTTTTTTTTTTCTTCAAGTTTTCTTAATGGAAGTAGGAGTTTTGAATCCAATAGAAAAATAGATAATTTCCAGGTTTATTTTTATTTTTTAGTCGGACTCAAACAAGGCGCTTTCAGTGTACTTCAAATTTCCCTCTGTGGGTTTAACTGCTGATGTGTTTAGAGACATGAAATAGCGGGAGTTCTTAATTTGGTATGTGGCATTCTGACCACTGATTAGAGACACTACTAATGGTTTTGTACAAAAACTTAAAAACAGACAAATAGACAGGAGACACTTGCCTCAATTATTTTTGGCAATGCATTATCTAAAATGGTTATAGCTCTATCAACTGTTTCTGGAGTTTTATCTGACATGACACTTGCACCTCCGCTGCTCAATAAATGTATATTGTGTTTCCATATGGAACAGTTTGTTCAACAGTTAGGCTGATGCTAACATTGTTCGTCTCTGATCTTTTAGTGTAGCTCCAGCCTCTCGTCTATCATGTGGAGACAAAACCCACAGAAAAATGTTCTGCTTCATACCACTTTGCTTTGAATCTCTTTGCAATTTAATAACTAGTGTCTGAGCTGTGGTCAGACTCAACAACAGCTGTTTAGGCATACTGAGCACAACACTGAGAGCAAAACACCTGACAGAAAACTAAAAGCGCCAATACGGCCCATCTTCTCCACAGTGAAAGGCATTTTAATCAACAAAAACGTTTAGATTCTTCTCGCAAACCTAAAAACATTTGCAAGCTGCACAGAAGAAATAGGCCCTTTTTCTCAAAAACTGATTGTGCCCACATGGTTTGCTGGCTAACATTTTGGGTGTCACCGTCATAAAATCAGCCCCCAAAGCAGGTAGTGACAGTTGAGTAGTTAGGACTCATGTTGGACACATTTCAGTTAATTTTTCATTGTACTTAATTGTGTAAATGGGATGTCATTTGGTCAAATACTGTAAATTAGCTTGTAGTGTAAATATGCTATATTAATAAGTTCACACTCAGCTAATTGTATAACTAAATTGTATAAAGCCGTGCTAAGTGGTGCTAAAAAAAAATTGAGTTTGAAATTGGATTAGAGTGTGACATCTCGACGACAAACGATCTTTGCCATATTGTATTTGTAGAAACATGACCGAGTGAGCGCTCTTAGGAGCAAACTATCTCTCACTTATACTCTGTAACCTTGTCAACAAGAATTTAGGCAGTTTAGAAAGCAAACTGCTCTCGAGTACCGTACTCTGTATGTACTGTATACACTTTGTACCTTGTAAATGTCGTCTTTGTAAGTATTTACGTGTTTGAATGACACTCAAACAAACATCTATTGTTTTTTCTGTGGTTGATAAAATGTAGAGCAGAGTACATAATCTTTGAGTGTAGCATTTTTCATTACTTGTGGAATTGACAGCACGTTGAAGTAGCTCTGTTACTTTCATTGCGATGTTTTGTTTTTATTTTATTTTTGGACATTTTAATTCCCGTATTTAGGGTGGAAAATCTGCAATTTTGGATGCTTGATTTGTTATTTGCTATTACCTTTTATAGATGGCACATTTGTTATGATGCGTAACCATAGCAACAAGGTAGTTTACAACATCAGCTGAATTAACGTAGCAAAAGCTGGAAGGGCATCAGTGAGTTTTTGTCCATATTATTCACCAAGCGAGTTCACCAGTGCTATTTAGTAATGGATGCAAAGTCATCATTTGGGTTTTTACTAAGCACAACACCCCAGTGCATTTGTAGCAGTATCTAGTGATTTTGAATTAGACTTCACCCTATGCTGCACTGCCATTGCTTCAACAGTTTAACAGCCGCTCTACCACAGAAAGCAAGACACTGGATTTGTATTCCACAAATGTCAGATTCATACATCTCCAAAGCAAGACCTCCTCTTGGAAAATCAGACCACAACATTGTTTTCTCCTCTTAGAATATAAACCCCTTGTTCTGTGAGAAAGTGGTCACAGGAAGCTCAAGAAGCTCCACAGGGTGGTTTTGAGGTAACAGAACACTCTGTGCCACCGACATGAAGAGGACCTTTATGTCATAACTGAGTGTGACTAACCGTCTGTGTGGACAACACTATTTCCACCGGAACAGTTAGATATTTTTCTAATAACAAACCTTGGATGACCAGTCATCTGAAGGAACTGTTAAACAAGAAAAAAAAGTCTTCAGCCTTCTTTATTAACAAGATCTGAAGAATATTGTGTTTTTAAGTCTCTTCTGCTTTCTGTTACTATCGTAAATCACCTCCATCATTATATTTTCTTTTTTTTCCCTTACAGTACAAGAAGAACACAAAAATCATCTAATACAAGCATTTCACAGGACTCAAATTCCTATTCAACCATGGGAGACCAGAAGTAAGTTTCAGTAGTCATTTATTTAATCTAACATTATATTTTCCAATGACTTTCTCCTTTTGATTTATTTGCCTGTAAATTCTACAGATATTTGTTAATGAGTTTCATGTTGGTGCCAGAACCTACAAGGCATTTGTACACTCATCGTGAGTCTGGTAACACATCTGACGGTTCCAGCCCAGCAGGAAAATGTTGAAAACACCTAACAAATTGACAAGACCAAAAGCAAGTTGTGACTTGACCTCAGAACATGATTGACTTTTTTCCCCTGCAGAACTGTTTGGACTTGCGCACAGCCCTGCCGATATGGAATAGATCAGATCTATAGTTGAAACCAGAAGTTTACATTCACTGAATAAACAGACACAAACATTTTTTTTCTTACAGTTTGTGGTTAAATCAGACCAAACTTTTCTTGTTTAAGCTTAGGTAGAATTACCATAAATATTGTTTCTCCAATCACATATTTTATTCACCATTTGTTCTTATTTTATCTAACAAGTCAATGATCTGTTTTCAGAGGGGCTTTAGTAGATGCAAATTAAAGATTTCCAGACGTACTTCTCATATTTACAGCGTGGTCAAACATACTTTTTCCGCCTGCAGAGACAATATAGACGACTTTAAAGTCCAGACAGCTAAGCACCCCAACATGAGCGCCGTCCCTCTACGGCCACACAGCGAACACTCTAAAGACCGAATGTCCAAAAGGCTTTCGACGGAGTCTAATGGGACCAGTGATGGAGGTATGGGCTCGTCCACACCAGTGGAGATCACCGCTCTGGAAGAGTCCTTTCGACGCTTTGCCATCCATGGTGACACTCGCGCTACCGGCAAGGAGATGCACGGCAAGAACTGGTCCAAACTCTGTAAAGACTGCGGTGTGATCGATGGGAAAAACGTCACCCTCACTGATGTTGACATTGTTTTCAGCAAAGTCAAGTAAGTAAGCTATAAATCTCATGTTAAAATGAAAACATAATGTTATCAGTGCTCTTAAATGTGACTGTTTATTCTACAACTATCTATGCCAGATCTAAAAAAAAAAAAAAGGTATGCTACATCAGGCATGTTTGTGCATTTATTTTTGGATTGAAATGCTTTGGAAGAACTGATTGCTCCAGATCAAGGTAAAACAAAATCACTGTGAGCTTATAATAGACCAAGAAAGCTCCCGGTCTTCATTAGGTACTAAATTATGACATCTGTTCATGTGTTCATTTCATTCAGACGAAGCTCTCCATCAGAAAGCAGCCAGAGCTAAAGGCCAGATATGGCTCATCTTTTATCTCCTTAGGCTTTGCTGATTCATATTTTAATGTCTGATTTTACTGATGTAGTCGCTACAACAATGATTGTGACCTCAATATCGTTTGACAGCCAAAGAAAAGGGTTTTAGCAGCACAGCTTTATCAAGTGCACAGGGTGCCTATAACTGATTTGTGTTGATAAACTGAATTATTACCAGGGTATTTTTTATTTGTCTTTAGCCATAAATATGCTTTTGCTAACTGCATATGTAATTTAGAGACTAAAGTTTACATTTAAACTTGTACAGCACAGACAATTTAACTAAATCCTGCAAAGTTTGCATTTGTAAATTAATTGTAGTTTCTGTTTTGCTGGTGTTTTAAGAATGTATTTGTTTTTAGCAGTTTTGATGTCTATGAAGGTCCTTTTTAAATAGAAATAGAAAAAAATTGTACCTTATATTTTATATTGGTTAAATGTATTATTTACAGTTATTAATAGAAATGCATGATATGAAGTTAAAAGTTTGATATATAGTATTATTCTGAATAATATCAGAATAACACTGATTATTCTGGGATTAGATAGAATAATAAAAAAAAGTGATAATGAAAAATGAGTACCCATTGCAGTCTTATTGATAACAGGCAAAGCCTGTCAAACACAAATGCTGCTCATATAAAAAACAACTGCCCATCTAAATAATAAAAAAATAATAATAATTTACAGATTATTCAATATTACTATACCAAGATGCCACATGCATTAACTAGTGCAGTTGTATCACTAAACCGCACACTATAGAAAGTATTTCATTTTAATTCAATAGTCATTGATATTTCTGTTCTCAGAACAGTGGAAAAAACACATAATCCTAAAAACTAAATCCTAAATTAAACACCTGTTTTTTAAAAATGTATAATTGGACTGAGTATACATTATATACCTGGATAATCTTTCTTTTTTACTGAGAAATTAAAGGGATGCATGTCAGACATGTAGCTTGATTGTGTCTTACTTTATTTTAGTCATTAATGTTTATTATATCCATGAATCCTAACCTTTGCCCTTCCTCAATGCTGCTTCAAGTCACAGCAATTTTTGTTGTTTTGAGACACCCGCAAGGACATCATCTCTGTTGGCATGGGAATGATTTTCTTGGCAAGCACCAAAAAGGATCTAGTGGGTGACTGTGCAGCTTTGTTTACACCCTGATCTGTTGGCCAATACTGAGAAATGTGCCAACAACGTTCTGCAGAATCACTGCAGAAATGTAAGAAACTAAAAGCCAATTCTACGTATTTTTAGGCTTGGTGGATTTGTACTCTTTTGCATATATTAGGTCTTACGTGTAAATGTTGCATCTCAAATGCCGAGTATTATCAGGTACACCCACCCACGGTATACTGCGAAGAATACTGAGGTCTGACCAGATGTGTGAACAGTTCAGAGCCTCCCAGGTGAACAGAGGGGCTACGTTTTGAGTAGATTCTTAATCCAGGCATATCTGAACAGGGGAAGAGCCTCCATTCTTGATCTTTACACCATGAATTTATTTTTAACCTGCGTCAAAAGTTTATTTATTTATTTCACATACACAACTAAACTCGCACTGGCTAATCGCAGTACGGCTCAGGGAATATGGCAGCGTGCTGCAAATGAAGGTCTGACTCTGCTGTAGTTCAGGGACAGAAAAACATAGCATAAGCCATGGGCGACAAATAAATAATACACTATTAATTAGCATATCACAGGGGATTTTTTTCCAGGGTTTCTCATATTTTACATTTACTCTCTATTGGACCTGATACTGATAGCCTTTTTAATATTCTGCCTATTTTATTAGAACATATTTCAATTTCATACATATAAAACCATTTGACATCTCTTTGTAAGAAACTGAGCATGTCAGCAGGGTGAAACAGAAAAGAGAGAGAGAGAGACGGGTTGCAGAAGCAGCGGCTGAAAGTCCAGCTCCCTCCCTGACGTAGACGGCAGAAACAGACACACAGGATCAGATGTTCACCACTGAGCGATCTCCAAAACAAAACCACCACCGACCGGGTCACCGAAAAAGTCAAACTGATAGTAAAACCCAAACATTTCTTGTTTGCTGTAGTTTGTTGCTATGACAGCACGGTTGCCTGGGGAGATCGTTGGCTTTATAGGCTCTTGTTTGGGTGATTTATCTCCACAGCAATGGCTGTTTGTGTTTGTGTTACTAAGGGCTTTTAACGTAGAAGTGAAACGGGCAAAAGGAGAGTTAAACAACTGAAGTGCTCTCAGAGCAGCAATGATTGATGGCCTGTGATATTTTCAAGGTGTGATCTGTTACATGGGAATTCAACACCTTCACAGATACTTGGTTGTATTCTGCAGGTTCAAGTGACCGTAAGGAGGTACAGTAAGAGAGAACTAATGCAAACATCAAATCTTATGTCTTTTCCCATCTTTATAAATATTATACTTTGTGTTTAAATCCCAATAAACTAAAGTTTTAAAAAACGTCCTGGTATTTAAAAAGCACCATTTATCTAGTCTGAAATGGATTATAGCTACATGCATTTTAATAGGATTGATGTTAATTATTTTAGATTTTCAATGTAACTAGACATTTAAGGGACCCATTTGTCCTTTAGGGTGTCTTAAATTCATCGTTCATGTTGTGAGCCTGCAAGGTGATAAAAAGAAATTTTAACTGAGCCCCTTCAATCTGTTCTAAGAGGCCTGTTGATAAAGCAACTTTTAAAAGCTGCGGTTTTGTCAGAGCATCTCCAGATGTTTATGTTATTTGAGATATCACTCTAACTTTCTTCTCTCATTTTGTTTCAATATAACAGGAATGTCATTTGTTGGAAGCAAAAATACCGAAGTCATTTACATAGTCATTTTTTTGGTGGTTTTATGCTCACATAGTTGCAAGTATAGCTTAAACTTAGTCTCCTTCTGCTCCAACCTTTCAGGAAGAAATCCTGTCGAACCATCACGTTCGAGGAATTCAAAGTGGCCATCGGAGAGCTGGCCCGGAAGAAATACAAAGAAAAGCCTGGAGAGGATGCCGAGGCCGAGGTCTTCAAGCTGATTGAGGGGAAGGCGCCGGTCATCGCAGGAGTCACGGTAAGACTTCATCCGTCGCAAAATTCACCTCGGTTTCACCGACGAGCGCCGTTGTGACCTGAACGTTGTGGCAAACCGCTCCGCAGAGAGCTGTGGCCTCGCCCACGGTGAGTCGCCTCACAGACACCACCAAGTTCACGGGGTCGCACAAGGAGCGTTTCGACGAGACCGGCCGAGGGAAGGGGAAGGCCGGCCGGGTGGACCTCGTCGACACTTCGGGATACGTATCGGGATACAAACATCGAGGGACGTACGAAAAGAAAGTGACCAAACCCACCGAGGGCCGACCCATGTGAAGGCAAAACATTTCCTCGGCCGCTTAAGATGATTTTCTACGGAGTATTCCTAGAAATCACAAAATACAAGCTCATACATTTCCCCAGCCCATTTGTTTTTTATGTGTACGTCTGTGTGTGAGAGAGATTTAAAGAAAAGAAAAAAGAAAGATGGTTTTTAAACTATTCTCTTTGTGTGAGAACTGGAAAACTGTTTACATGTATTTTTACGAAGTCATCACCAGCTGGTACATTCCTGTCTGATACCGAGTTACTGCCAAACACTGAGAAGAACCAATGAGAGGAACTGCTAGAGCCTCTTATGATAGGGCCCCTTAATATTTAACAAGCACAATGAACAGAGTGCCAAGAACAAAAACAGAACAGTTTGATTTAAAAGAAGAAAAAAAATTGCACTTTTATTTCTATTATCCTGAAAGAATGGTGTCAGGTTAAAGGTGAATGGCACTCTTTCTTTCTGTTTGACACAGATATAACTGCTGTTTGTCTCGAGAACTTTAATCCCTAATTTCCTTTTCAGTACTTTTTTTCTCCCCCCACCTGTACTTATCAATTCTGTGTTTAGGAAGCCTGCTGTCCAGTTTTTAAGTTTCTTTCATGGACTCACTAAATAACGCTGCGGTTCCTAAAGCCGTTTGAATAATGGAAACACACGTTTAAGTCGTGTGCATATTTTTTCAAGAAAATCTTGTAGGGAATGATTGCATTGCTCCAGTTATCCTGATTAGACAGATGAAAAACATTACACCCACAAAAAGATCTCAAATTAAGGCATATTTTTTGTTTGCAAGAGTAAAATCTCACTTTAAGCAATAAAAAAAGTTATGCATCTGGCCTTTGTGGGCTTCTCTAATTTTGATAATTACTCTACACATCTAAGATCAATGAAGTCAATTAGAGGCATTATAATCTCTGGCACAACTTTTCTACTTTATAATTCATGAAACATAATAAAAGACCTGCCCTTTTAATAATGGCTTTTAAACATAATTATTCTTCTGATCTTTTGGTATTTAATTATACACAAACCAACATGCATTTTAGGCAGATGATCTTCCCCCACTTGCTAAGCTCAGTTGTACATGATTGTATTTTCAACGTTTTAGTTATGTTATCCCCTTATCAGATTTATACACAGTATCTCTAATATATTTGCTTTAAGGTTGTGTATATACTCTAAACAGTTTCTGCCAATTAGCCTAATTTAAGACACTGATTTTTACATATTTAGTTTTTCTGTGTTGCTGTCCCTCGTGCATGTTGTGTATATTGCATTTGATTCAGAAGCATATAGATGACAGAGGTTTTTGTTTTTTTTCCTCCTAAACTGCTGTGCCTGATGTGATTACAGACTACTGGTCAGACCTAAGTATTTTCTTGGTTAAAAAAAAAATAAATAAATAAAATTAGGTATTGAAACTGTGGGATCATGATCAAACCTTGTATTTGCCTGCAATGACTGTGTGTATTTGTACTTGTACAAAGTAAGCTGTCCTCTAATGCTACCCTATTTGTCTGTACCTTTTTTGTGGAAGCTACTGTCATCTGAGGCACGGTAATTACCTGATGAAAGCAGAGGTTTAATGTTTACTTACATACTCTACCAGATCCAACAAAAAACTGCATAAAACAATTTTTTTGTAAAATATTTTTCCAACATAACAGTATTGTGTGTGACACACTACCTGTAGCCTCAGCTGATGAAGAATCATGCATCGAGTGCAAAACTAGCAGCTTTTTTGGTGTTAGCTTGAGTATCTTTATGTGTTTTTAATGCCAAATATTGTGCACCTTTAATGTGGAGGAAATATTTGTTTTTTTTCTAAAAAAGAAAAAAAAGAAGAAACAAAAGAAAAACTACTTTTCAAGTACTATTGTGCCCCAAGTGCATGCAGTGTACTACTTTTTCTTGTTCTCAATGCCTCTAAAAAGTGTGTTCTTGATTTATATTGCATTACTGAAAAATAAATAAGCAGAAAAGATGTATCCGCTTTATGGCCTTTTCAGGGGTGCTTCTGCAGCGGTCGCACCATCCACTCAGTGACCTGTAAAATCCAGATAAAAGCCGTGGCTACATTCAGCTCGCTTCTAAGGCGCTCAGCCAAGTTTCGTATGAAGGTTTGCAGGAGGCAAGTGTGTGTGTGTGTGTGTGTGTGTGTGTGTGTGTGTGTGTGTGTGTGTGTGTGTGAGCGGCTCTCCGGGCCCGAGGCAGACATATAAATAAAGTCACAGTGCAGCTGCAGTCCTGATGCATTCAATCCACGGCAGCGTAGAAAGCAGATGGATACAAGGCTGACCTAAAAAGAAAAAAAAAAGAAAAAAATGCAGACACAATCTTGCTACAGATCCAGGAAACACATCACGACCTTCGTAGTTTCCCCCTAAAATCATTTGTTAACATAACAGCCCTGACATGCTCTTATATACAAGCTTTCATGAATGAATTGCAGTTCTCTTAACTGTTTATATCAAGAGGACACCCCATATATAATCATTCAGAATAAAAGGACACCTCATTAAAATGCGCCCAGACTGTACACAATGTAAATGGCCTGAACTGCAGCAGTTCAAATTACGCAGAAAATGACAAAAATACTCTACCTATTGCTTATATGAAGCTTGGCATAATTCTGCTTTGACACGCAATCCTGGTGTCCAAATATGGCTTTAATGTTCCGTGGTTGCCCGAAGCTCAGCAAGCAAACATTCGTTTGTAGCCACCAGGGACCTGCAGCATAAACAGACAACAAATCACACAAAAAGAACCCAGCTTTGCTACAGTATTCCCAGGGTTTCTTACTGGGCTTTTACATGACCAACCGACAGACCAACGATACGTGGCTTTGTTGAGAACAAATGAAAACATCTATTCAATCCCATTTCCTTTAATTCCCCTACATAAAATCTAATGTAACCAGAATTCAATAATAATTTTCAGTGAAGGCCTCAGAGGTTTGTTAGAGAACATTAGAGAACAAAGAGCATCATGGGAAGTCAGCAGACAGGCCAGTTATGTGGTTGTGGAGAAGATTAAAGCCAGGTAAGCTATGAAACAATTATTCCATTAGTCTGATACTTGATATGGTTGTGTGAATGCTTCTGCTGTTTGTGCAGCGAACCCAAGTATAAACACCGACCCAGGGACGATCCCCCGTCTTTACCTGTGGCTTTCCTGAAGCATGTTTGACAGTTCTTGGAGTTTCTCGGCCTCCTGCACTTTTTTCCTGAGGCCCTCGATCTCTTTCCTCAGCTCCTCCACTTCAGTCTGAGCCTCTAAGGATGAGCAAACGCAAAGGAGTGCTGTTAGCTCAGAAAACAGCCGGAACGTGACTCACATTCATCTCTGGCGATCGCACTCCACCTCGGATCTGAGTAACAGGTGAACTTTTCATCATCGACTTCAGATACTGCCGCTCCAACTTGATGAGCTGTTTCTGCAGGGCGACATTCTCCTCCAACACGATCCTGAGCTGCTCGTTCAGTTTGCCCTGGATTAAAAGTGTCAACTCGTCCACAGCTTTCTTAAAGCTGAAGTGTTGTTCGTTTTTGTAAGAGTGGAGTAAACTTACCGCCTGTCTACGAGCTTCTTCCAGCTGGGCGGAGAGGCTGCTCGCTTCTGCTCGGTGTACGTTGTCTCGTGAGAGCGCTTGGAAGCGAAGCGCGTTCACATCCTGTCTTAGGGTCCTGACCTCAGCCTCCCGACTGGAAATATTGCTCTCCATCATGGAGAGGATCTGCACCGCCTGAGCTGCAGCCAGAAATAGATCGGATGAGGACACATTCATCTTCCCTAGATCCTGAGATTGGATGCCGCAAATATTTTCTTTTATGGCCGGCTCACACAGGAAGCTGTTGTTGTGATGTAGCGACCTCTCCCCCCGCCAGTGTTTGTCCACCAAATTGAGGAGCATCTCCAGGGGTTTCCTGTAACCACCCTGAGAGGGGAAAATGCAGAGACGCCAGCAAATATAATTAAACGAACACGGAGCAATCCGAGGCTCAGCGTACCAATTAGTACAGAGAACTGCCAACCTTTTTTTTCTTCTCAGCCTGCGGCTGTCGGTCGGATCTCCCTTCCGTCTTGTTAAAGCTCGAGTAGGTCAGCCTGGCCGGATGCAGTACGGGGTTAGAGAGATCTGCGAGGTTTAAACCAGAACGCAGCGGACTGGGAGGGCGAATGTCACCAAACGAAGAGCCACGGTGTTCGCTTTGAGCTGGGAAAATGTGGCAAGTACGCTGTTACTGAAATGTCACGAAATAAATGTTGCCGCTTGTCGACTTGTCTAAGTCTAGTGTGAAGGAGTTCACAGGAAATTAAAAACTCACCAGGATTTGCGGTAAAATGACCCCTGGCCTTGTGTCTGGTTAGGCTGGACGAGTCATTTTGTTTTTGTTTTCCAGACACAGTTTTGTGTTTCTCAAAAACGGGGCCAAACGACACTTTTGGTCTTTCGGCTCCTCTCTGTGATGTTGAGCTTAGATTATGAGGCAACGTTTTCATCTGCGAGTCTTTGGACTCAGCAAGAGCTGGGAAATTATAAATAAATAAAAAATGTTACAAACACGCTCTAGTTTAAAATAAATAAAATGGCCTCTGTCTCCCCCTAGTGGTAACTTGGACTGAACTTCACAACTCAAGCACAACTGCTCTTGATGAGTGTTAGATTGACACAAGGAGGATGACACAACAAAAACTGACCATTTAGATAATATATAGATAAAAGGGGAGAAAATTTGTTTAAAAGTTGCTATTGCTGCAATCTGATATCCTGACTAAGAGTCTTCTATGAAATAATGGATGAGTTTGAACACTTACAGTTTTTAGTGGAGGAATACCGCAGGATGGACTTGGCCAATTCCTAAAAGAATAAAATAAAATAAAAATAAATATTATTAGTAAGTTAAAAAAAAAAAAGTAGTAGTTAGGACTTTAACATAAGTAACATTTATGGTAGATTTTCAGACATTTTGTAAGTTAAGATAGATTTTAAAAAAATATTTCAAATGAGAAAACTTCTGAAATCTCTGCAATCCGATCAATAAAAGAGTTTGATGTAAAATATGGGGGGGGAAGCAAACTAATCACCTTCTTTGGAGTTGAACACCGTTGCACCACAAAGTCATCTGGCTCTTCTCTTTTAGGCTCTAAGTAAAGATGTCAGTTTGAAATTTAAGTTAATTGTGGAAGAGGCAGATTATAATTTGCTGCTGAACTTTTAAATTTTACCTGCCACTTCCTTGTAAAGAGAGTCAGCTTCCCCTTGATCTCTGGTAGATTCTTCAATAAAATTCAACACAATATCGTTGCTGTGGGTCAGAAGAAAAAACCCGCTGGTCAAAAGGTCACAGCAGCATTTTAAGCAAAACTCCAGATGGTCCATGCCAGAAAACTAAAACGGGATTTATGAACATAATCTAAAAAATACTGCCAAATCAACACAATATTTTATCTTATAGAGCAGTGGTCCCCAACCTTTTTATTACCGCGGACCGGTCAAGACTCGAACAATTCTGCTGTGGACCGGGGGGACATGATCCATAAGAAACTTTCCAAAGACACCTGATCTGTTTCTTACTCATTTTGTTGTTTGTGGCTCAATTAACCGAGAGAATCCGGTTGAAGGATTTTCAAAATAAAAGATCCCCCAGACTTAAAAAATACCATCCATCCATCCATCCATTTTCTTGCACCCTTGTCCCTTAGTGGGGTCGGGAGTTGCTGGTGCCTATCTCCAGCTGGCGTTCCGGGCGAGAGGCAGGGTTCACCCTGGACAGGTCGCCAGTCTGTCGCAGGGCTTAAAAAATACATAAAACGGAAATATTTAATTATTTATTGCGCGGCCCGGAACCAATTGGTCCACGGACTGGTACCGGTCCACGGACCGGGGGTTGGGAACCACTGATATAGAGGGCATTTCTCATTGCCCTGTGTTCACCTTTGTCCCTACATCCTGTGAAATGTTAGAGGAAAGACTGACAGCAGAACTGCCAGTGATTCTGGAACTCACAATTTAGTACAATAATAATGTTTTCATCCTCTGAATAACCACACAGTGGTCTGAGTGAGATTACGCCATTTAAAGAAAAGAATATTTCTTATAAAGCTTCTTTCATATTTGTACCAGAGGTGCTAATAAATGTACAAGATATCATGGTGGTAAGATGAACACATAATTAAATTGTGTCTAGAATGTGTTACCCTAGGCCCTGCTGTCCGTCCAGGGACAAGCTGCTTTGCTGCAGAGAGGGACGTTGAGTGGAGAAATCAAGTATTGCAGCTTTGCGCTCCGTGTCTCTGACTGGGACGTTATCTGTAAAAGAAACATCACGAATGACCGGACTCAACGAACAAATATCCAAGCCTGTGATGAGCGTGGACGCCTTGAGGATGCCTTACCAAGCTTTCGCAGGCTGGGCATGGCGTGCACCAGATGTGGTCGATAGCCTGGACAATTTTTAGTCAAAGGGTTAAGCCTGAGGTCCAGCTCCCTTAAAGCTGGCAGTTCGTACAGCACTTGTACTTTTTCTAGGGATGGTATGCAGTTATAGTAAAGAATCAGCCTCTCCAGCTTCTTCAAGTGCTTCAACCCCTGGTTATAGAAACAGAACAAACTTCAATCAGCAATAGTTTTTTTTTCTTGTATCTAAACACCATAACTGAGGTAAGAAAAAATGAATTTAGAGGAGATGTGTGAAAGACAAGGCAACTGATATTCTATGTGAGAGAGACCAAATACTTTAATTTGACTTTATGTAAAGACAAACACAAAGTAGAACATGACTGAGAAGTGGAAGGAAAATGATACCTGTAGTTGCAGTTGTATTTAGGCTGAGATTAAATGACATTCTGGAAATATTAGGTGACTGCAGGAGGCATTTACTCACATTAAATCTTATTTAAAGGTGTCAGACAAAAGGGGCTGAATATATATGCACGTCGCACTTTAAATTTTTTGTTTGTTTGTAAAATAACATATACTTTTCTTTCCACTTAACATTTAAGCTCTATTCATTTGTGTCAGTTTGAACGGATTGAAGAAAAATAGCTTCATGAAAAAGGAAAACGTGATGCTGTCGAGTACAGAAAGACCTGCAGAGAAACAAACCTCCAACGAGACGATGGCATTATAAGACAGATCCAGAGATTTTAGACGGCAAAAATGATTCAGAGCACTTCCAAGATGCCTGATTTTCTCCTCGTGTGTTCCTGGGAGACTCAGTGTCCGAACGTCACCTGTTGAAAAAAATATTATATGAAGGAAACGGTTCATGTTACGTTAGCTTTGGTTAGCTTCTTACCACCGCTCAGGCCTGTGAAAGAGCCTTATAGGTTTAGATTTTAAACAAGACAAGCTTAAAAGTGTATAATTTACCCTCCATATTTACTAGGTTTTATACCGAGCGCTATTTAGGGAGACCGTCTTACCAAGAAATGGATGTTTTAACTGGAGTCTTTCACGTATCCATTGCTCTGTTAATGTTGTCAAACACACCGCCGCCATACTTTTCGAACTTTTGCTGCGTTCACGTACCGTCGGGGGAACGAGTATGTGACAATATCGAGACAAAATAATGATGACAATGATTTAGATAAAATGTTTTTACACATTTGCATATGTTTAAAGAACATCCAAGGTGTGACAAGTTTTTTAATACAGTCAAATAATGCTCTGTGTATGCAATTGTGTCAACAACAGTGACAACACTGCGAGTCTGACCAAGATCAGTTTTTACTTTTGACATTGAGTTGCAAATTTGTTGTATAAATTGCATCTTGCGTGTCTATACCTGCTTGTTCCCTTCTTTACATATTTACTACATCGCCAGCTATTAAAAAAAACCTACTTAATTGCTTCTTAACCCAAATAGGGAATTAGTTAGTCATATAGTTGGAACTTGATGCAAATAGGAATCCAGGTTTTGCATGACCTTATATCAGAATATAGAAGAAAAGTACTTGAGTCACTTGTTGGTACGTGACAGACTGTTAGTGTTTCAGAAACTGGTACAGTTCAGCTTTTACGAGCAACATTGAACGCATCCTTTTTGAGCTTGCGCACTGGGCTTAGGGCTTGACCACGTGTAAAAACAAACCGTTGGCTGTTCCTGCCCGAAGAGTTTGCAGTTGTATCCTCTGTTATTATCTGTAAGGAAGCCTTGTTGGTCCACATCCTGACATGTTTTAATAACTTCCGTGAAATGCGTTTATCTAGACTTTCTTTGACGTTATCTGTGTGTTGTCAGTTTGCAGACTGTCGGATGGTTTCAGACATCTATTTGCATCAGGATCAATGGCGTCCTGTGTAATGGACTGGGTCACCTCTGGTTCCAACAGTGTTTTGTGTGCAACAGCCCTACACTCCTCCTACAGACTGTTTAAGGTAGGCATAGACTTTAAGACTAAATGCAATAAAAACTTAGGACGTAACTCACTAAAACGCTTTGAGTGAAGCTCTCTAAAATGAAAATGCGTTTTCTCTTGTCAAAGTAACAATTCATAGATGTGACTTGCATTTTAAAACCTACAGACTAAGTTGTAGCTATTTCCTTTCTATCACTTTTCCTAGACACATTGTACTTGTATAAATCTACACTCACCACTAGCGCTGTATAATAATATCGATATCGCGATATATGTTGATATTTTCTTTCCTAGAAAAAAAAATCGATATTTATCTGCAAGTATCGTAACATCCAGCTGTCACCTTTCTCACTCATTGCTTGCTTCACATCAGGTCATTAGGCTTAGAGTGATTCCTTCAACTGTTAAGTGTCAAGGTTTAAAAGGTATCAAACTATTCAGGTACTTGGTTCACTTTATTTACTTTACAAATGCATGTAAGCTACAGTGTGTACTGTTTCAATTAAAAGAAACATGTTTTCTCACCACTTTGATTCATTTTGTCCAGCTGTCGACTTTAAGTCTGTGTCCAACCAGAGCCAGGTATTGTGTAGTTGGTGCTTTTAATCAGTTTTCAGTTAAATTAATTCAATCCAACTCTATAACAGTCACTAAATGTCACCAAAATCACTCTGTCCCTCTACAATTTTCAGAAAATTGCAAAAGTGCATTGAATTGTATCGCTTGCTGAATATTGTGATATATATCGTATCGTGGGCAGAATATTGGGTATCGTATCGTGAGATTATTGTATCACTACATCCCTACTCACCACATACCATGAAAGTGTTCATACTGTCTTTCTCTATAGGACCACAGGGGGCCCTCTGTTGGCTTCTTCCTGCTTGGGGTCTCTGCAGCTCTTTGCCTCTTCCAGGCCTCCACACTTCAGAGAGAAGCAGAATGGACCGGGGAGGTTCTGGCTCCGGCTTTGGTTTCCTTCGACCTCCTGTGGCTCAGTCAGGACCACAACACGGCTCGTGTTCTCCTGTGCGGCTCCTGTCTGCTTCTCGGACTCTCAGACTGGCTCTCAGGAGAGACGCTCACTGTCCTGACCCGCTGCCTCGGCCTGTCTTCTCTGTCCTGCTGCCTGACTGTGTGCCTGTTTGCAGGGAATGCGTTAGGGGCCGCAGGCGGCGTGGCCCTCAGTCTCCCGTTACTTCTGGCACAGAGGGCCGACACGAACGCTTTTTCTCCTCTGATCTCTCCACCTGCTGCAGAAGAACTTGTGAAATGTCTTCTAAAGGGGTCGCTGTCAATAGGCTGTTGGCTTTCAGCAAAAGCCCTCAACAAGTTTCTGCTGGATGTGACTGACCTATAAATATGTAAATTAGTGGTGATTTTTGCAGAGGTAAACTGTTCATTACAGGAGGTAAAGGAACATGAAATAACCCAACTTGGCTGAATAAATTTATCTAAAAACTATGTACATTTTCACTATAAGGTAGAACACTTTTTACAGCAGCAGACACTTTTTTTGCTGCTGTAATTCACATATTCTCTGTGATTTTTTTAACATTTACTTTGCTGCAGGGAATCTCCAGAAAGTTATCAGAGGGTTTTCCAGCAGTTGGCCTATGATATTCTTAGGATCACACACTAATACCAGAATCCACAACATAATTTCAGTAATTCAACTACAATGGTTTTATGCATATTTATTCACAATCATTTCATTTAATACATTTCATTTAATTCATTTAATTAATCTTTAAGTAATGTTTACAACCTGTTAGAGATCATTTGGGTATTAATATCGTAGAATTTATATTGTATAATATTGTAACTAACCCATTTTTAAGCTGCCTTCTATCTCTAATATCCTGAGAAAATAGTTTGAAATGAGCTCCAAATGCTTTTGGAGGATAACTGTATTGATGACATTTAGTTGGGCATGAAAATGGCCCATTTTTTCAGAGTGAAGTGTTGATTTGGGAAACTGCTATGATAGTGTTGTGGATCTGAGTGGTGCTTTTTAGACTACAGATTACCACATTTGCATATCCAGTTTAATTTTTATTCTCTTATTTTTTGTGTTCATATTTCACTGTTTTGTTTTTATTATAAATGCGATTTATTCCTGTTAACTTATCACTTTGTTATATTATGTGGGTTTGTTGTTTTATTATTTTTGGTTGTGGTTTGCCTTTGCTATACAGCACTGTTTTTTGTGGTTTTTTTATGTGGAGTGTAAATCAAGATCATTTCTGTCTTCCCATGCATGCGTAAAAACAGAAATGGGACATTTTAATAAAAAGCAGGAAGATTTCCATTGATCCAAAGATCAACTTATAAATGCCCCCTTAAGAGATCAATTTGATCCCTTGGTAGCAAGATAAAGAAATCAGGTTTGCCCTAAAGCTTTTGCACAGTATTATTTAGTTTGCTTGGGCTAAAACTAAATAAGTATATCTTACTGATGTATCGTTAATTAACATTTAAAAAAAAAACTAGGACGTGTGCTGGAAAGCAGTCCCTTGCAGTAAGTCCATTGTTTTAATACCAGATATTATTTTAATGAAATTTGTTGAAACCAAGTCAGACTTCATTTGAATATCAAATGAGCTGCGATTGAATAAAAACGTATCACCAGTGTGATAATTCCCAGCTGTGAGTTCAAATTCTCAGTCGTTTTGTTGCAGTGACAAAAACTGAAAAATTGTAGGAGTTGCAGGTAAAAGTCAAAATATTATTTTCTCATGTTTTCTAAGTTTCTATCTGTTTTGCTTAATTCTTGTCATGTCGGTGTTGTTGATGTCTGTTTTTGCCTGCTTGTGTTTTTATTTTGGACTGAGGCAAGCAGAAACACCCTTCGCTTCCAGAGTTTAGGAAGCCTTTGTTCTGCAGCCTCAGCACTATCCATGTCCGAAATATCTGCAGTGGTCAAAGCTCTAACTTTGTCTCCGTCATAGTTTGATGCTCATCACATCTCTGTTTTGCAGTGAGCTACCGGAAAAGATGCTGCAGCTTGTCTCCCAGGGTTTCAGGATAGTGAAACTGGTTCACTGCAGTATATGTAAAACATCTGTGGCTCCAATCCAAACTCTGAGGGGAATGGTAGAAATAGGTTTTCTTTTTAGCATTCTAAGTCATTTGGGGACATTTTTGAGTTGCCTGTTTTGTTCCTTTCTCTTTTTTTTACTGTCTAAAAATTTATATATTTCAGACATAATTGATCTGTCTTATGACCAAAACAAGCTGTTGTATTGCAATCACAAACTTCAGTATTCTTTATCAGGGATTTTCCACAGTTTCTCTGGTTGTATGTTTGGGGTGATGAAGGACGACGTTCATCCTCGCCCCAAGTCTTCTGCTGCTTCAGCTGCAGCATTAGTGCTCCACCTCACATTGCATTTACTCGCAGAACTAAAAGTTGAATGTTTGCAGTGTTGGATCTTTCTTATAAATATCAGATTTTGTTGAGTGTGCAACCGACAGTTGTTGCGCTAAATTCTGATACAAGTTGTGGATTTCTGCAGCTCCTCCAGAGTAACCGGGGTTTTTTGAATGCTTCTTGTTCAGCCTGTTATTTTCAGTGGACGGATGTTTTTGGTGGGTTTTCTGTTGTTTGGTGCTCTTTCCATTTTCAGATGATGGATCAAGCAGTTCTTAATGAGACATTCAGAGCTTTGTAGTTTTACAACCAAACTTCTCTATAAATCTCATCACAACATTTATTAATTCAGAAATTAAATTTAATGGTATGTATCTATTAAAAAGGGCACTTTCATTTAGTTTCAATTTGATTTAGGGCTGTACAAGTAAAGGGAACTGAATACATATAAATATAGTATTTTCAAATTGTATCTATTACTTGAAAACAGTGTTTTTTCCCCCTTACATTTTATAATCATGTTCTACTCAATATTAGCCTAATTAACAAAATACCAGTAAAAGACAATAAAGTTTGTGTAATCTGCATTTTTTAAGATTCATTTTTGTTCAGGAACTTTTTGTGACTTTCTTTGCTTCACTACTCACCCGCTTAAAATCAACAACCTGCAGTGTTTGTTTATTTCACATACTCAGAAGAATGAAATGAATCACCTCTTCCTTCTCTACCAAGCCAGACCAGCGTTGTCATCATCAGCTCTATCGCCCCATTCTCTCCATGAAAACCTGTCTGCATCTGCAGCTGCACCACTGCAGCGGCTCAGGAAGCCGCACTGAGCATGCTCAGTGGAGCCGCAGCTTGTGGATGGAGCAAAGTGGAGAGAAGGAGAAAAGGAAGGGGAGGAGAAAGGATGAGAAGAACGGAATGAGCCTGGCGGTGCAGGGATCATCTAGCAGCTCCCGAGAAAAGAAAAGGAGCTGCACCCGAGGAGTTGGGATTGACAACACAGATGGAGCGTGACATCGGAATACCAAGGGCTGGAATCACAGGCTCTCGTTATCAGGAGGGAGAAGTCGTTTGATGAGGTACAGAAGGCAATTAATTCAGCTGGATGAAATGGAAATAGAGAAATGCTTGAAAAATGCATCATAAAAAAAAGATTAAGTCTGATATTTTTGTGCCTTCCATCAGTTTCAAAATAACTAAATCAGCGGGTTCATTTATCATTTGCAGGAGCTCTCTGACGGAGAGGAGATGTACGCCTTCTATTCGCTTTTAGTCTACATCTTCTACACTGTCTTCAGGAAGGAGGAGGAAGAAGAGGAGGAAGCCTTGGATGAAGCCTGTGGAGCTTCCCCAGATGTGAGTCTAGCCACATCATTTTGCATCCTCAGAGATTTTCTGCTCAGATATTTTTGGAAACCCCAATCAGGCCACAGGTTGCCTCATAGTGCTGGATTTTTATTGCATGTAGTTGTGCGCATGTCTGGATTTGGAATATGTGTTCCTTTTGTTAAAAACATGTGCGTGTGTGTGTGTGTGTGTGTGTTTTGTGTCTGTTACCGTCTGACCCTCAAATACGATGCACAGGAGCCAGGACCTGTTTCCATGGAAACAAGGAGCAGGAGACGAGATGGCCACGCCTCCAGAACAAAAAAATCTTGTGCTCGATTTAGTGAATCAAGTGAGTTTGTGAGAAAGAAACCATGCATGTCCTACACGAGGAGTTCCCACTTACGCTTTAAATATTTAGCGCAAACAGTCCTTCGTTCTGTTGCTCTCCTAATGTTTGACCAGGCAGCAGCAGTGACAGTGACGAACTGAGCGATGAAGATGAGGATAATGCCCCAGATGTCCCAGCCTGCACTCCTCTGGCAGCTTTTCTGTCTTTCAAACAGGAGACTGAGAAGAGGAGAGCCTCTCAGGTTCAGGTGGAGGCAACAGGAAAGGTATCAAACACTTGATGCAGAAGGCTAACATAAAATCACCCCTCCAACCCCCCGCCAGGTCGATAAACTTTAAGGATGCGTTTCCTCATCAAACAGTTGGCCGAGTGTCTCCTGGTGGCGGTGATGTCCCACTTGCTAAGCTTTCTGGAGCAGTACTCCCACTTCCAGCAGCTGCAGCAGCAGGCCGACCAGTACCGGGTCCAGCTGAAGAGGCACCGCGTCCAGCACCGCCGTCAGATGAAGACTCTGCGGGCCTCCTACCGCCAGCGCATCAGAGACAAGAACAGCATCATAAGCAGCCTGGAGGAGGCCATCAGTCAGCAGCAGAGTCCCAGCCCCCTGAGCGAGGGTGAGACAGAGGGGGGAGTGGGGGTGGAGACGATATCACTACCATGCTGCGAAGGGATCATGGAAAAAAAAGACAGATATAAAGGTCATACTGTAGTCTTTGTTGAAGATACATACTACAAGTACCTCTTTGAATTGTTCTATCCAATTTAGGTCACTCGTTAAATCAGTAAATGCCAACCCTCACTTGTTTTGGGATTTTCCAGTACCGTATTCATGCGTTCAGTTTGAACTTGTGCCACTGTAGTTTGCTCAAACGGCTTCTTTCTTAATAACTGATGAGCGACGGGAAGCTTTTCTTATTTTTTTCTTGTTTGTGCTGACTGGAATGATGGTGATGGTACATCTGTACATTTTTTGTAACATCTGAGACACGAGTAAAGCAAGTGAGGATTAGATTTGCCAGATGTTTTTCAGCAGTTGTGTCGTCACAGGAACCAGCCCAGCCCCGTGGTTCTCAGAGCCTGTCTGTACCTGCTGTGATTCAGATGTAACCACAGACTGGTGGTCTGACCTCAGATCAGAAACCCTAAGCAGCGCTCATAGACTGTCTCTGCAGCTTGATAACAGGTGCATGAATATGCAGCTACCCGAATGAGCTAATTTGTCTCAGCTTTACAGATAAATGTAAGAGGACGTCATGACTCCGCTGAGTTGCTGGGTCTCAGCTGTGCTGACGTGAATAAAACATGTCTGCTGATGCTGTTTAAACTGGAGCAAATGGAGTTACAAGGTCTGGCACATGCAGGGCTGGCACGTGTAAACGTGTCGGGATGAAAATAGCCAGATGTCCCGGTGGCCACAACGCTATTCTGTTTGTTTTTTTCTCTCTCTCTCTCTCTCTCTCTTTTTTTTATATATAATACAAAATGCAGGTCTGAGTGATACTGTGCATGTTTTCTATTTAGCTCACAAGAGTTTTACAAATACATTTATTGGTTTAAAAGAATTTTTATCCGTAGTTTTAAGCTGCTACCTTAAAATTTACAGACCTGTTTAATTCCTTCTGCAGATTTCTTTGCGAAACCTCTCCACAAGGACGAACCTGACATGCAATGGTGATAAAATTAGCATAAAGTTGCGAAATGAAAATAGGAGACGACAGAGCCTGATAAATCACTGAGGCGGAGGAAAAGTGATGGAAGCATTGTTAGTCATGCAGCGTCAGCTCAGGGTGGAGTGCAGGGTGGTTTTAAAAAGGTTTGCTGAGTTGCACTATTATAATTCATATCTTTAAATTTGTATCGGGATGGGAAGTAGAACACGAGCACAATGATGTCAACGGTAGCGCACAGTGACTACAGATGCAAAAAAGAAAAACAAACATTTGGTCCACTTTCAATGGTAATAAATATTAGATTTACACGTGAGCTTTTCTTCATGCCGTGGAAATGTTAGGCAAATGAAGAGATGGCTCTGAGTAAAAAAAAAAGAAAGTTGCATTCATACTGACTGCGACTGCAGTCTTGTAAAATATATCTTTACACACAGAAATGTTTCGCATGATAAATCATATTACAAAAAAAACAAAGAATTTGAATGAATGCAAAAAGCTAATTTTATTTCAATCAATCCATTGCTGCAGTTTTTGCCCTAACAACTTCATTGGGATTAAATTGCTGATAGTGCCGGATGGACGTCGTTGGTTTTGTCTCCTGTCTTCCAGGCGAGTGCAGCAGTGATGTGGGGAATCCAGCTGGTCTCCACCGGCTGGTGGAGTCGCTGTACGGGCTGCAGGGGGAGAGGAGCAAACTGAGGGGAGAGCTGCGTCTGCTGCACTCACAGCTGGAGCAAAAAGAACGAGACAGGCATACCCGCATACAGGCCTTTCAGCAGCAGGTACACAGCTGGGGTTATTTTTGCACCATCAAAACTGTAATTTTCATTTTGAAATTTCGCACGAGTGCCACTTCTATTTAACGTCAGCAGAGAAATGCGTTTTAGATGTGAAATATTCCCATGATAAGAGGCTAGTTCAAACATTTCACATTCTTCTACTGATGATAGAAAAAAACAAGTCTTCATTCTGACACATCTAATCAAATGTTCAAATTGCTTTCATTTTTGTTTCTAGATTGATGAGCTGAAGAGCTGCATAGAGGAGCGTGAGGAGGAGCTGTCGAGACTGAGAACAGCCTCTGTGAGTCCTGCAACTCATTGACTGAGTCATTCATCGAGCGTTTGGCACTTTTCAAGCAATCAGCACAGCCGCTCCGTTATAAAACTAGCTCCGTAAATGTCAAGCAGCACCCAGCTCGTCTTCTTATGACGAAAAGAAGGAAACGAAATACATATTGGAAATAAATATAACAGTTGATGCTATGCTTAATTTGATCTACCATTTTTTAAATTATCTTTGAATTTTGACAGAAAAAACTAAGATAGCTATGCTTTCATCAGTATATAATTGCATATTAATCATAAGATAAATAAAATTGTGAAGTCAACAAATAAACCATAATCATCCATTGGCTTTGCAGGATTTTATTATTTTTCTCTCCAGTTAAATTTGGAATGTTTATAGGGTTTTACATTGTCTTAATTCAACTGAAATGTGCATTTTTTCACATTAGTTCTCATTTTTGCTTCACAAACATACAGTTTCCTTTTATGTCACATTTATTCTGTCTGATCTGAATAAACATTGAGACACAAACATCATTTTTAGCAAGATAAAGGTCTCTCAGTCCTAAAAACCTAAGCATATTTACATTAACTACACAGCATGCATTTATGATGTCTTTGATTTTACATACTCAGTCTACAGCTCTGCAATAGACTGTGATATTCTCATTATATAATTTAAAGAAGATTTCCAACATAAAAGTGTATCGGAATCAAATTATCTCTTCAGCTTTATTAAAATTCACTTCAAAAACTTGTCAGATAAAAAACCAAAGAGCGGCAGTGTTTTTTTTTTCCCGTTTTTTTCATTTTGTTGTTGACTTTACCCTAAGGGAGCCACGGACTCCGAGAAGCGGGTTCTCTGTCTGTCGGCCGAGAACGAGAGCCTGAAGCAGAGCCTGAGCGTCACACAAGGCCTCCTGCAGCAGCTGTCGGCCATCCCGTCTCAGTCCAACACCATGCTCATCAAGGTGAGAGGCTGGAGTTCTGCTCCGAGCTCAACCCTCCGTTAACACGCACGTGACATGCTTCGTTTTTACACGACAGGAGAACGAGGACCTCCGCGGCCGAGTGCAGCAGCTGGAGTCGTCCCTGCAGCAGCGGGCCGAGCGGCTCTCACAGCTGGAGAGGAAGAGCGAACACAGGGAGTGGAGAAGAGGAGAGGAGCTGAGAAAACGGGAAGACAGAGTGAGGGAGCTGGAGCTGGAGCTGAATAAGGAAAGAGGGAAGGAGCCAGTTGTGAAGGTGAACCATCTCAATGGTCTTGTTGATGGATTCCAGAGGGACTCGGATATATTTATACGATCCCAAAAAGACGTGAATCTTCTCTGCAGTACGTCACACAGACAGTGGAGGTGGAATCGCCGGCCACAGTGAAGCAGCTGACCAAAGCCAGGCAGAGGAACGAGGTGCTGTCTGAAAGGCTGTCCAGTCAGAATGAGAGGTGCAGACAGCTGGAGGAACAGATCAGGAAGTCGGATGAATATAGCTGCAACCTGCAGCACAAGGTAAGAACTAAAGGTTTCAACTTTCAGGATGATTTTGCTTTGAATCCCTCGGTTTGTTGGAGAATATGGATGACCATAAGGTTTTACGGAGGTTTTTTAATGCAGGGATAACTCATAAAACAATGTCAGGGTTATGCATTAAACATTGTATAAGGCTCTAAAATACTTGAGACGAGATGTAAGGATTACATTGAAGCAGTAACCTTAAGCATGCAGTTTAGACTAAATCTTTATGTATTAGAATGGCCCAGTCAAAGCCCACTCTTACGTCGCAGCCCAATTCCCAATTATGCACTACTTTGTATGCGCCCGTCACATAAAATTCAAGTTCATTGTATTAATTTGGTAAAAATGCCAAGTAGTTCTACAAGCTCCTGCACTTTTTAAACATCACTCGTTTAGTTTTTCTCTACATTATTGCTAGCTATAAGCCATTAAAACCGTTGATGTTTAGAAATAATTTAAAGTCAACGACAGACGACAGTGCAGACAACACAGTGCAGAGTCAAGTCATTGTAAATGTGAAGCTAACAGGCCGATAAATTGTCGTGATAAAAATATTTACAGATTGCAGCGTACGAACGAGAAATCAGTCACCTGCGAGAGGAACTGCTGAAGGAGATCGGCCACTTGGAGGAGAGGAAAGAGGAGGCTGTGAAAGCTGCTGCCAGCTGCTCTGCTGAACACTTTCAGAACCTGCAGGACCAATTCTTCAGTCAGTCGCTTCTGCTGCTGCTCATCAGACGTTCTGCTTAGTCAAAGAATATTTCTTCACGCCTTATTTTCTCTCTCAGCTTTGCAGAAGCGTCTAACATCTCTCCCTCCAAACCTGCGCTCCATGAAGACAGACTATGCCAGTCTAAGGAGTCAGGTTCGGAACTTCTCCGAGTTTTACGGTGCAGCTATCAGTGACGCCAAAAAGCAGGTAATTCAGACCTGAACGCTTGCATTTTGGCGGAAGGAAACATCAGGTTTCTGGGATTCCACGCCGTGTTTTCTCTTTGGTAGATCTCAGCAGCGCTCAGTGAGATGTCTGAAGCCAACAAGGACCTTCTGGAGAAGTACAGGAAGGAAGTGGCCCTGCGCAGGAAGCTCCATGAGCAGCTGGTGGAGCTGAAAGGCGAGGAAGAGTCACATTTTCTCCGGCAAATATAGTCAGATTGTTCGCTCACCGAGCCTTCGCTGCGTTTCAGGCAACATCCGTGTGCTGTGCCGGGTCAAGCCCGTGCTGAAGGAGGACCAGCACGAGGAAGGTCAGTCCGTCGTCGTGACGACGGACCCCAACAACGAGTCCTCCCTCGCCGTGTTGAGCAAGGGGAAAGGTCGCAGCTTTGAGCTGGACAAGGTCTTCCAACCACATGCCACACAGGAAGAGGTAGTGGGAAAGACAAAGATTTGAAGAACATGTTACTGCGACATGACCTCTGACCCCACACCTCACTCTTGGTTTGGTTTGAACAGGTCTTTCAGGAGATTGAACCTCTTGTGACGTCCTGCATTGATGGCTACCATGTCTGCATATTTGCATACGGGCAGACAGGCTCTGGAAAAACCTACACCATGGAGGTAAACACTAGTTTTATAGCATGGCTGCAACAAACAAAGGTTGTTTGTTAAGATTAAAAAAAGCCTCATAGTGATGGAAAATTTTTTAATTAGACGCATGTATTGTAATTTATTAAACCAAATGTTGTTAGAGTAAAACAGGAATAGTTGTGGGGATTTTTAGATGTCGTCAGGAACAGGATTGAGAAGGAGAACAATAGGGAGCCCCTTTATGCATTTTCATCAAGCTGGAATGTATTTTTTATATCTCATTTAAACGAGAAACTCTCATAACAAGATATAAAACTCATTATAACGAGAAAGTATCTTTTTTTTCCAACAAGTCTTGCATCTCGTTATGAGATAGTGCTCCTGAATTTATTTCTAATCACTTCTGTACTTATATAATCCTGATTTTACTTTACAAAATTAGGAAAAGTCTGCAAAAAAATTAAAATTAAATAAATATTTAATTATCATTATGATTATTTTTTATTTATTTATTTTTTTTGTATATTCTTTTTATGGAGTATTTTTGTCGGCTCTAGTGGCCTCATTTTTGAAGGTAGGCAGACAGGAGGGTGGGCATTGAGGGAGGTGGAGGGCATGCGGTGGATGGCGCACGGTCGGGGGTCGAGCCGGCGACAGCCGCGGTGCGTGGGGTGTGCCTTATCCCCTTGCGCCACCACGGCACACCCCCATTATGATTATTTTAAAAATAATTTTTTAAAAATCTAAACAACAAAAGAAAATTTTATTTGTGGAACCACAACACAATATTGTTTTTTCCTGTCTTAGTTCTAAGAGAGGCCTGCAGTGTAGATTCACTCTTACCAACAGAACAGCTGAATTTATGAATGAAAAACATTACCCAAGTTGTTCTTTTCCTGCTCAATATTTTAAGGCGAAATTTTAACTTAACACTTTTCCTTCCTATATAATCAACTGCCTCTCCATAAGTTTCTCATGACTGAAAAGTTGCAGATGCCAATTGGCATAAAGCCACTTTTGATCATGAAGAAATTAAAAGTGGCTGTAAAAATGCCTGCTGTGTTACTATGTCAAGATCCAACAGCATGATATGGCCACTTCCTGTTATCCAGGGCAGTGTGGAAAACCCAGGAATCAACCAGCGAGCTCTGAAACATCTCTTCAGTGAGATCGAAGAGAGAAAGGACATGTGGTCCTACACTGTCACAGTCAGCTCTGTGGAGATTTACAATGAGGTGCTGAGGTACAGATGCTGCTTTTTAGCTGGAGGTGACATATTGTAACGTATATTGTGACCAAAAGGGGGTTAAGTGTGGTTTGTCTTTCAGAGACCTGCTGAGTAAGGATGGAGAGAAGTTGGACATAAAGATCAACCCGGATGGAACGGGACAGCTGCACGTTCCAGGCCTCAGGGTGATAGAAGTTAGGAACTTTCAGCACATTAAGAAGGTGGGACGACCTACCGTTTTAATCACCATTCGTGACAACATGACTGATCCAACGAGCTTTTTAAAAAAAAAATCTTAATTGTTTTTTAAAGATTTTAGCCACAGCTCGTAGGAACAGGATCACTTTTGGCACTCAGATGAACCAGCACAGCTCACGCTCCCACGCTCTGCTGTGCATCACCGTCCAGGGTACTGACCTTGCATCTGGCTCCAAAACCACCGGTCAGTCACGTTTTTTTTTTTTTTTCCTTCTCAGCACAAACTGTCAGGAGTTTTGTCTTTCAAAGGCAAATCAGTTCTGTGAATTTCACCCTTCGTCGCTCAGGTAAGATGAACCTGGTGGACCTGGCCGGCTCCGAGCGGGTCTGGAAGTCCGGAGCCGAAGGGGAGCGGCTGAAGGAGGCCCAGAACATCAACCGCTCCCTGCTGGCGCTCGGGGACGTCATTCAGGCTCTCCGGGGTCGGCACACCCACATCCCCTTCAGGAACTCTCGCCTTACCTACTTGTTACAGGACTCCCTGGGCAAAGGCAGCAAGACCGTCATGGTGGTGCAGGTAAGAGGAATCCTTAAGCCCATCCGTCGTCAGCCGGTTCTTACAGCTTCACTAACAGAGTTAAATGATTCCACCGAAGGTGTCTGCGCTGGAGAGCAACGTGGGCGAGACGTTATGCTCTCTGAAGTTCGCTCAGCGGGTTTGTAAAGTGGAGCTGGGTCCTGCAGCCAGGAAGATCGAATCTGGCGGAGGCCTGTGTGACTGACGGCCTTGAATCCACCACTGAGTCCTACAGCATTAAAGCACCTGGCAAAAAGTATTCACACTCTGTGAATTTGTCCTCATCATTTTATTGGGGTTTTATTTGATAAGATCAGCATAGGGTTGTGCATAATTGTGAAGTGTGTCTGTAAAAGATTCACATTTTGCAACTGTCCTGGATGCATCTGTACTTTAGCCTCCTACTGGAAATGCTTACAGAACTAGTTCTGCTTTAAATACACCAGCGAGGCTTTGGGGTACGTCGAAAGACGATTCTCCCTCGCAAAATATGTCAGACTCATTCTTCGCAGCTCTGATCAATTTTTAAGTTTTGCCACAGATTTTAACTAGGCCGTTTTAGCACGATTATGGTTTAATCTATACAAAGCATCGTCTTTAGGCCCCTGCTGTGCAGCTAATGCTGTCTTTGCCTGGCTCATCAGTTTAGGTGAACAGAAATGTCTTGGAATATCTCAACATATTTATAACCTAATCCTGCTTTAATCATCTCCTCAAACTCATCCTTTGAGATCTCTTATTGCTTTCACTATAAACTGAGATTAAATTACTCTGGTAGACTAAATTTAATAATTATATGATGTCTGAAGGAAATTGGCAACGTTAGATGTTAAGAGTACGAGAGTAAATTAGTTGAAGACAAATGCGTGACGTATTTAAAACATATTGAAACCTGAGTCTAAATTTTCTACTCCTTCAAAAATGATGCACTACCTTGTGTTTGTCCATCACATAAAACCCCAATAAACAATGAACATTTTGCAGTTCCAATGTAGAAAAGCTTATAGAGTATGAATACTTTGCAGGCAGTCTCACCTTTATCCCACCAGCTACTTTCAAGTATCAACAGGATCAGCTGCAAACCTGATTTAAGGGCTAAATCTGTGGAGGTCTGCAGTTTTGAGGTCAAGTTTTGTTCCTCTCCGCCATATTCAGTAAAAAACCCTTTATTATTAGTTGACCTGCATGCAGTCAGGAATATTTATTCTGCCTCTCTCTCTTTTGGCTGAAAAACCCGATGCTTCCTTGAAATGCTGTGTATTTTTTTTGTATAGGAGAGTCTGGGATTAATCACAACCTCGGTGATCGTCACACTGTTTAGAGCCATGTCATGGTACACCCTGATTCAGAGTCACAATATCAGCACTTTAGTTTGTGCACCCTTTGCCACCCATCTTGCCGTAGATGTCTGTAGACCGTGTCATTGCTGATGTAATATTTTGAAGCTGTAGTGTGTAGAAACAGCTACATTATGAGCTGAAGGTACATTTAAGCCCCATGTTTGTGTCGTTTCTGTGAAAATATCAAAAAGCAGTGACTGAAAGCTTAGATTCGCCTTGATCATTTGCCTTTACAGATGTGAACAGAGGTTGTTTTGAGGGGAGCTGGTCGCCTTGTCTGAAATGAACTGTGCAATAACTCCCGACGCAAGTGGAGTGGGCCTAGAGATGGAAGATGCACTTTATTGTGAAAGAGCAGCATTTCAGTTCGGCTTGAAACGGAGGTCACCGGTGAATGTCTCACAAAATACTGAAAGCTTATTTATTGTTCATATGTGTTCATCGGTTTTTAATCCACCGAATCAAAATGTGCTTTTGATTCTTATGTAGCAAAACATCATGTAGCAGTTCCTATCAGGAGGTATTTCAGTGGTAGAGAGTGAATCTTCAGGTAATTTTCTGAATAAATGTGTACAGTAATTAAAATGTGTCTCAGTGTGTTCAGAAATGAGTGATTAGTAAAAATGTAGCAAAACTCCAAAATAATACTTACACTTTGCCACTTTTTCATTATACGTAGTTTTTTGTATCAATATTCTCATTTTATTGTACATTTACTTTTAAACCAGAGAATGATATAAGTCCTGGTTTTTTCCCCTCAAATTTTTAACATTTTTTAATGCATAAACAATATTTTAAAAGTTAGACATTTTCCATCAGGTATTAAATACGGAAACGGAAAAGATGAACGGATGGATAAACAGACATATGATCAAGTTCAGTTATTTACTGGCTGGATGGACACAGATAGATGAATGAAGAAATGGAACATAGATGGACACATCAACAGAAGAATGAATGGAAAATGAAAAGATGAAAGTAAGAATGGATGGCAGAAGATGAATGAATAGGCAGATTAATGTAAGAATGGACAGATGGAGGATACTTGGATAATTAAACTTTTCTATGTACATTTAATTAAACAGCATAAAGGCAGTCAGGTTGGAATGAATCGGTGCGAGTCAGATCTGCAACACACAATGGGAGACAGAGAATGAATGAAGCCTAAAAATAACATTTTCCTCTCTGCTCTTCCTTCTTATTAATTTAGACTTTGTGAGAAGAATGAGTTTAAGTCTAGCTTTATTTATTTAACAAGGAAATTCAGACATTTTTTAAAAAAACAATAATTTTATTTTAAATTTTTAAAAATATATATGTAAAATACACCTTCAGAAACCACATACATCCAGATAACATCCAACCCTCTCCTCTGGAGGATGAAACCAATACGTACAGCTCACATTTGTAAGCACTGTGAACTGAGGACTTTCCTGTTTGTTTCCCCGTTGCATCACGTTTTCAGTCAGAGTCTCCCTCCTCCGCTCCCACAGCTCCCACCGCAGCAGCCAGCTCCTCCTCGCTGCCTCGCAGCCGATCCCCTGGACAGAAACACACAAGATCCCTCACAGTCAGCCTGATCCGCCACAGATTCCTTCATCAAAACAAGAACATCAGCCCACAGGTCCCATTAAACCCAGTGTGGTTATGCTTTTTTTATGTGAGAAAATAGTTGAGCAGAATTTCATCATTCTGAATTTAAAACTAGAAAAATATTTACAAAAACAGTATCTCCACTATTGCAGCACAGGCTAACTCTAAAACATTTCCTCTTGAAGCTTTTTAAGTACAAGTGAGAAGAGGTGTATTTAAAATACTGGAAAATTAAAAATCAGTATCGTTTTTTCCTGACAGAATCCATTTATTTTTGTACTGCTGCTCACCTATCAGACATCTGAGGTTATCAGAGTCCTTCATAACATCTGGGAGTCACAGAGCAATTAGCCTAATAATTCACAGTCCTCCCAAACATGGTTATCTTTGCAACATCCTGCAATAAAGAGCACAAACAAAGTGGCTGATACTAACGGATGAGCTCAGCGATGGCTCTCTGCGTTCGCCTTTCCAGCTTTTCCAGTTTCTTTGCCACATCACGCTTCAAATCCCTGATGATTAAAAAATGGAAAACACATGATGAGTTCTTGATGAATTCTTCAAATATACAGTTTCTTTTATCTCTTAAATTTGACCACAAATGACAATTTTAGGGAATAATATTCTGATGCTGCTGAATAAATTAAGATTGTAACTCATTGTCTACAAATCCATGTACAGAAAACAAGAAGAAAGTGCTCAGACGTGACTATAACAGAAATTCTTGTGCTGAATGTAAAATGGAAAACTAATACAGTACTGCTGTACGGTGATGGTGGCGTCATGCTGCAGGGATACTTTTTACGTGTAGCTCATAAAATTATAGTAGAACACAATGAGGTTCATGATTACAATTGGACAAAATGTGAAAAGTTTCAACAGCTGTGGCTATCTTAGTAGATATTGTACAACCTCAATTCAAAACTTTGAAATGAGGCTTACCAGTCTGGCTTTCTTGGTGCAAGATTGGCCAAATCCTAAAGGTAGAAATAATGTAAATTAGACAACTTAAAATGCTTTGTTAATGTAAAATAGATCTAAACGGAAGTAAGTATTCACCACTTCTTCAATTATGGGCTCAGGATTTGCTGCCTCCAACTGATCTTTTACTTTATCTTCCACTGCAACCAAAGAACACGGTCAATTTCAGCCCGACTTATTTCTACAGCACCAAAGGCCCGTTTCCAATCCAAACGTCTCACCTGAAGCTGGTTTGGCTTTAGGTACCTGCCTCTCCTTCAGCTCTTCATCTTCCGGAGTGTAATTCCTCAATTTCAGCTCTCTGAAAACGGAAAAAAAAAACTTTAGTGAACATATTTACAAATGTAACGATCCAGCAGGTGGCAGTGTGCGCAAATTAAAGAACATAAAGGACCATCTGAAATCCCTGCACAGCTGCACATCTAATGTCTAAAAAAAAAAGGGGGGCGGTAAGAGTATAATGCCCCCATTTATACCAGCAAGCTTTTCTGATTAACATGTTCCACCTGCTCCTGGGCACAGAGGGCAGAAAACAGCTGAGGAATTCTTCCCTTGATGCAGAACGGCCGCGTCTTTCACCACGGCTCCGCACAGGGGGATTCTTGGCGAGCTTAGAAGACGTCTCTGGCGGATCACACCAGAGGCGGAGGTTAACATCACGGCACAACAGACTTATCAGCTGCTCGGAGCTCAGCGTGGATTTGGGAGGAAGCTCTTGATAGATTCATCACACTGGTTCTGTGCGGACGGCCCAATGCCTTGTATGGGTACGGGTGATAAAGCCAGCTGGCTGACGGAGGATCCTGTGTTTATGCAAACGTGTGTGTGCAGATCAGATGCTTACGAGGCTGGTTGAGTGGTAGAAAAATGTAAACTTTAATTGTTAAAACAGCCAAAATATGACTGAGTAAAGCACTGTCACTTTAATAAAAATAAAAATGTCGTATATGTGATCAAACACTTCCCTTGAATTAATTAACGTAATACCAACGTTATTTCACATCTCTCTCTACAACTGACCAGGGATCAGCTGATTACTTGTATTCAGTTAAAGCTTCAACACTTTTTCTGTCACACTGCTTTAAATGATAGATCAAAGTAAAGCTTTCTGCAACTTTATGACAGTGCTCCCCTCCCCTCCCACACCTGTTGCTGCCAAAGTTAACTGGAGTTTAAATCGATGTTTGAATATCGTCCCTTAAAACGCTACAACTGTGTGGGAACAAAAATGCAAATGATAGATTAGATACAATTTTATAACCCGATCCTGACGAATGGAGGGACAACCAGAGGACTGGGAAAACTGGTGTTTCATATTCATCCAGCTGTGGTATCCGGCTGTCCAAAAAGGGGCTGGTCAATGAAGGAAACCTAGCATTTAACCTGCGACACTCTTCAGCTGGTCCTGGGAGATCTTGAGAAACGGCAAACCGGGACGAAAACAAACTTATTACAGTGAGTTCTGGGGTGGAGTCCGGGGTCTCCTTCTGGTGGGACATGCCTGGAAAATCTCCAAAGGGTTGGGTCCAGGAAGTATCCTGATAGAAGCAACTCTACTGTTGTTGTTCCAGACGAGCAGCCGCTCCACTCTGAGATCCTCACATTATGCTAAGGCTGAGCCAAAGAGATCAGGCTCATTTCAAACACTTCTACTCAGAACCTCAATCTTTTAGTATTTAGGTGACATTTTATAGCTCCACAGTTTGAATCAGCTCCCATATGAGATTTTTGTTGTTTTTCCATATCAAGAGTAAACATGGACTTATATGAGTTGACATTTAGGAGTGCTAACATTAACATATTGTCTGTTGTTAACATATACAGTATTTATCATTTTGGTTTTGATTCATAGAATTCAGCAATAATATAGAATAAAGTTCACTAGTAGTTTTAAGTAAATATGCTTAGTTGTACTATTACTATTTTTGTCGTTCTCATGTTTAAAGAGAAACACAGGACTCTTGGCTTGCTAACTGTGTTTCGGGTGGCAGCAGCTTAGTTTCCACATGAGTGTTTGTGCTTTTTCTTGTGATGTAGGATAAACTGTAGTAGATCACATTCAGGCAGCTGACTGACTGTGTGCAGCAACAGGTATGGTTGGGGTTACGTTACTCCATGCTCCCAACAACAGCAGAAAACTTGGGTTCCTTTCTCTGGTATTTCATTAAAAGAAAATTAAGTCATAGAAACACCATGATGGAAAATATTTTGCAGTTTTAAAATGTTTTTTAAAACCTCAATATATCTGGTTAAATGGTAAAAGGACTGAATTTATATTCATAGTTTGGGGTTAGGTGCCTTTGCCCAGGGAAGCTGGAATCAAACCTGCAACCTTCCGATCACTGACTAAATTTTATTCTCATCTCTGTGGAGAGAAGCTTAGACAACTGCAACAATTCCAATAGGTAAAGTTGCAAATTCTTGCATTTATTTTGATGAACCTGCAAACGGAAACCTGAACATTTTAGTGCGCCGCTGAAGGTCAGAAGGTCGTCCACATTGTTAAGAACCACCCTGTTGTGTCCATTAATATTTAAGCTGAATTTTACACCGTCTCCATCACTATTAAGTCCTTTTTCCCTCCCACACCTGAAAATAAACACGCAACAAGAGACCCAGAGAAAAATTATGTTTCAACTTCCTCCGCCAGCAGAACAAAGAACAGGACGGACAATAGGGGTGTAAATCTTCTGCCCTCAAAGCTGTTTTTTTTTCTTTTCTTGGTCATTAGCCATCACCAAGTTCAAATGCTTCTAAATGCTGAGGGGTGTGTTTACACATTTTCCACCTCAAGCAGACGGAGGCATCAAAGTGAAACAGTGATAAATTCGGAGCATGAGCCGAGAGGGGCTCTCTCTAAATGTTTAGAGAAAACTCTTGCCGTGGAGGAAGGGCAGCAGAAGTGCTCAACTGTTTACCATAATGTCAGGCCAGCATACACTCAGCTACTTTACTTTAACACACAACACGGCAAGCATGAACATGAAACGGAAAGATCTCAAAGGCCTTCAAAGTTCTTTGAATGTAATTCGTCAACAGGAGGAACTTGGAATCTGCTTGCCCATCTTTCTCAATAAAAGAACTGAAGTTTTAGCCACACCTAACATGATGAAACAGGAAAAGCTGCAAGGCATAGTTTGCGCATCTCGTGGATTAGACTTGGAACAAAATGTTAGAAAACAAAGAGGCAGAAACATCGAAGGGACAAGAAGATTTTTTTTTCCAAACCAACCTGCTTTCGCAACTCGATCTCTTATGAAACTTTAATGTTGATAACAAGATACATTACACTCACAGCATATTGCAGATCAGTTTCGCTGTTTGCAAAATAAGGTTCTGAAACCCCAGAATATATTTGACACTCTTTACACCCAAACACTAAAGATGTTTGTAAGCCCTGAGGCTATTTTCACCCCTGGAGGAGAGACCTGTCTTGTTGGACTGGAGGAAAAGCTACGGCACTCCCTCAGGTGCCTTCAGAGCAAAGTCATTAAATATAAACAATGGGAGCGAGGGAAAAAAGGTACTGTAGGACAGGAAAGATGGCTACTCCCTCCTACCGACTGCTAGTATGAAGTTGAGCGAGCTGCACAATATTTGAGCTGCTAATGGCACCAGGCTGTGTGGAAGCCCAGTGTAAACATCCAATCTCACAACCTGCACACACACACAGACAGACATGC
This sequence comes from Micropoecilia bifurca, assembly GCA_903067075.1. Classification (NCBI taxonomy): domain Eukaryota; kingdom Metazoa; phylum Chordata; class Actinopteri; order Cyprinodontiformes; family Poeciliidae; genus Micropoecilia; species Micropoecilia bifurca. The sequence continues at coordinate 1,647 of CAEGAF010027065.1, read as the reverse complement.
AGCGGCGAGGTGATTAAAAAGCAGATAAATGCTCTGATCTTGCACATAGAGTTTAGTTTCAGTTCCGTTTGTGCGTAAACTGTAGAGCAAAGAAGAAGCAAACACTGAAGAAAGATCGATATGCCAACAAAACAAATCATGAGCATCTCTGCAGAGAGGAGATCCAACCTGTGCTTTTCTTCGGGGGTCTCCTCCAGTGCCGCCTTTTTGCTCTCTGGTTCCTCATCTTCCTGCTCTCGTACCTGCAGATGCATCAGCACAGTAGGACCACTTTAGCAAATAGCATTACAACAGCACAAAGGAAAGCAAGACTAACTGCATTCAGCCGTGAAAAATAAGAAACTACCCTGTTTTTTTAAAGAACATGTATGAATCACCCTAGTTTAGGTCTGTCACAGGAGACCCACAGATCATCATTTGCATAAACAAGCATAATTACGAGTGTTTGTAATGTCCTGTGATTTGGGAGTCAAATGACATTTACATTTTGAACTTCATTGCTTACACTGTGGATCTGTTCAGAAGTTCCTGCAAGGATAAAAAAAGAAGATAAATCTGGAAATTTGGATGTTTTATGTACTGATGACTGATGGAGGAGGGGAACGCAAATGTATTGCCTGCACCAAATCTATCCACATTTAATCAAGTGAGACAAATTACAAAACTCATTTGCAAAAATTAAAAAGCAAGCCACCTCCACCTCTCAAAAATATTGACCTAAATTTCAAAGTTTACAAAAAAGGAAATCAAACCCCTCCCAGGCTCTTATTTTCCTGAAGAGGCTTCCTGTCCACCTGCTAGAACAATTCAGGGCAGCACAGAAGGACAACAACTGCAGACTGGAGGAATGTCAACAAAGCATTTATCAACCATTGCAATATCACAGGAGCTTATGAAAAAAAGAGGATGAGGAGGGGGGAGACCGGGTGGCACATTGAATACGGTTTCTGCAAAAATCCCTTTATGGAACATGCAGACAACCATCATAGTGGAGCAAATGTTTCTACACAGACTGCAACCCCAACGAGGACATGAAAATCTGAAAATCATCTTTGTTCCAAACAGATCCCACTCAGAGATGAAGTGGAGGAAAAATATTAAGCCCACCCAGTGAAGTGAACCGAGAACAAGTCTCCGTGGTTACTTCTGCTACCGACCATTTACCTCTGGAGGTGGAGCAGGATCTCAAAATGCAATCAAACCTACTTATCCTGCATAAAGTTGCAGGTCAGAAAATCAATATGCAAACAAAACAATTGATTATTACCACAGCCATATTAGATTTGAATATTAGGTTTCTGACTAACTCTTGTCCTTTATTCTTGGAATGACTTAATGTCCTGTTAATTTTCTAACGCAATATTTTATGTTTTAATTCAAATATGCAAAACAAATGGTAAGGATTATTATAGTTATAGTAATGATTATTATTTTCTAAGTACTGTATTTTCCGCACTATAAGGCGCACCTAAAAACCTTAAATTTCCTCAAAAGCCAACAGTGCGCCTTATAACCCGGTGCGCCTTATATATGGACCAATATTGAGCCACAACAGGTCTACGGTAACTATGCAACTGCAACTACGGTAAGCAGCTGCCGACTTCATTTTCCCCGTGGAAGCGCGCAGTGCATGCTGGGATGTTGTCA
>CAEGAF010027060.1:0-11435 GCA_903067075.1 Micropoecilia bifurca | reverse complement strand
CAACAACTTCAAATATGTAGCTAAGCTCCACCGTTAGCCTCCATGTTTACTTCCTCAAACACTGAGCTCTTCTTCTTCTATGGTGGTTAGAGAACTGAGAATGCTGACGCAATTGCGCCCTCTACTGCGCATGCGGGACACTTTCAGGTCGTTCACACTGCAGATCACATACAGGTCGCATTTACTGGCAGTGTGAACGACTGGCAAAAAATTTGAATTGCCAAAAAATCGGAATTGAGTCACTTTAGGCTGCAGTGTGAACGCAGCCAATAACACGCAAGGAGCTCCCAAAAATCTAATAATTATATCTAATCTAATAACAAAATAAAAAAAAATTATATGTTTCCATTAAGTAATTTCGTTTTTCAGATTTCAATTTGCGCATTTCTATGGTTAACGTTGGTAGGCCTACAGCTAAAGACAGACAACATAAAGAACCAGCCCGGACTTTTCTTCCGACCCAGATTGGACCGGAAGTTGCCGCCCACTCACCTTCTCCCGCTCGGCGGAGCTCCACACCTTGACGATGCTCACGTGCTTGTTGAGCTGCCTTTTGAACGTCTGTTCAATCTGACCATTGAACTTCATGAAGACCACGTAGCTGATGTAGCCCAGCACCAGCATCGCGCTCTCCCACCACCAGATCACGTTGTCCAGGAAGAAGACGATGAGCATGACGAGGTCCACGATGTAGAAGGTCACGTCCCGGAAGAGCGGCCACCAGGTGAGGCGCAGCATCTCCCGGGAGAAGATGGCGCACATGCCGATCACGAACAGGATGTTGAAGACGGCGGAGCCCACGATGGTGCCGATGCCCACGTTGCTGTGGGAGATGAAGACCCCGATGAGGGAGGTGAAGAGCTCCGGGGCGGAGCCGCCGGCCGCCATGAATGTGGCCCCGGCCACGTCGTCGGAGATCTGCAGCTTGGCGGCGATGACCTCCAACGCGGGGACGAAGAACTCGTCGCAGACGATGGCCAGGGCGACGAACATGTAGATCATCCCAGCGATGTGCAGGAACACCCAGCCGTGGCGCCGCTGCTCCACTGAGAAGACGTCTTCCGGGTAGTGCCCCTGGCTTGGCGGGGGGTGGGCTGGGCGTCGGGGAGGGGGGGCCGTGGTGGTCAGCAGCGGGGGAGTTGGAGGCGCTCTGGCGAGTCGCGGGTCCACGTAGACGCACTGCTCCAGGTCCGTCCTGTTGACCATCACGGTGCTGTCATTGGACGCCCTCACCTCCCCCGGTCTGACCTCCAGGGCGCCGCGGCCGCCCCCCGCTCCGGCCCCCCGGGGGGCTGCAGGCGGCCTGGTCTTCAGACTCAGCGTGTAGATGCAGCACAGCAAGGCGCCCGACGCGAAGAAGAGGACGCGGCTGCGCTTCAGCCGCCTCCGCTGGGGCGACTGCATGCTTCGGCGTCCGGAGTCCCAGCAGGAAGTTAAGGTCAGGTGCATTGCTGCCCCTTCCTCTCCCCCCCCCCGCGGCGGCTCCTGTGCCGTTATGTGGCGAGAAAACCCCACAGACGGAGGGGAGGAGGTTCCATCTTCTCAACCTGTGGAAGGACTGAGAGCAGAGAGACCATCAGCATGTGCGGGTTCCTCTCCGTGCGCCGATCTGAGGCAGAGAGGTGAGTGTTGTTGTTTTTTTGGTGGGGTTGATGGAGGATGCAGACAACCACCTGTTGCTATGGCTACATAATCACTCAGGCTGCGGATTCTCACGAAACATGAGCCCGTTGGGACGCGGTCCGCGTGTTAAAACGAGTTTATGATGGAGAAGGAGGTAAAATTGGTGTTTGTGCTGCGCTGCAGACAACAGTAGAGTTCAGGTGCAGAAAGTGATGAAAGCCGAACAGCTGAGGAGAGAGTCGGGTTTAATATCGCGGATCATGATGCAGTTTCTCTCACCGTTCTTCTTCTTCTTCTTATTTTTAATCAAATGTTTAAAAATGAGCACGAAGCGGCTTTTTGCGCAGAGGGAAAGCGTCATCCTACCTGCGGCTGCCGCCGGCTGGGCCTCCTCTCCGCCGCGGACCGACCCCTCCAGCTGCTGAGAGATGCTGACTCCGGCTTTTGCGCAGCTACAAGGGCGCAGCGGCTGCCGGGGTTTGGCCGCAGCTCAGCATAATGCCGCTAAGCGGATTAGACCATTGAAGCTCCTCTCACCTTCCCTCAGGATGCGCTGCCAGCGGCGGCGGGATGCGCATCCGCAGGAGACCCCGCGTCGGGCTGGGTGGGGTCACCAGGTGTCGCCTCGTTTAATGATGTCTAATATCTAAACGAGGACATTTCTGTTCGGTCTGCCTGGAGAAAGAAGTAACAGACTCATGTTGCGCTAAAATCTCTTTAAAGTTTGAAGGATGTTTTCTTTTTTAAAGCAAAAGTGAGATGATTAGAACTTACATTTTCAACATGTAACACTATTAGTGTATTTAAAAAATAAGTAACACGTACTTATTGCTGCAGACGCATCTACCGTTATTCTTACGATTAATCGGATAAAGAAACTGACATTCTACAGATTTTTAAACAACTTGTATACTATATTAAGAATACATGTAAACAGCCCAATTTATTTTTTAGCTGCAAATTATGCATTTGCAGCTAAAAAATGTGAAATGTTCAACCCGTTCTGCTGGATTTAACATCACAGAGCTGATCTGATAATTTTCTTGGTCTAATTCATTAATAATTGGGTGCAAAACTGATCAATATGATTATTTTTTTACGCTAAACTGCAATTTAGGTTCTGGCTAGAAAAGATTTACAGATAAAGGAAGTTTTTGTCTTAAATGCAAAATGTTTATATTACCTGCACAATTTTGGTTTAATTTATCTTAAGCATATTGCTTTTCTTGGATATGTTAATTGATTACTAAAATAGTTGACATTTATTTCAACAATTACTTTGTCTCGATTAATTGTTTTAGCCCTGATTGCTGTTATTTACAGATTTGAAATGATTATATTTCACTTAGTTATAGAAAAATCCAGGTTTGACTTGGTTAAGTATTGTAGTTTTCCTATTTAAAAGACAAAATTGTGTATAAATGTCCCTTATGGTACATTTTTAACATTTAGAGTAAAGATTGATTTCAAGTCTTGTCCTAAATTATGCTGGTCCAGATGGAGGGGGGAGCAAAACAAACAAACAAAAAGCTACCAAATAAATTGCTTTAGTTTTATAAAATCTGTACAGATAAACTGTGTTTTGAAAAACCCATTTTGACTCGAGTGAAGTTGGATAAGATAATTGACTATGAAATGCTGCTATACTCAAAACTCTTTCATGACTTAGTAACATTACTATTTAACATAGTAATGAATTTAACACATAAATGTTACTATATGCTAATTAATACACTCATCTTGATGCTATAGATTATGTACATTGCTCTACATTCGATTAATCTATTATAATTCAATAAAACTCGTCTCAAGTGTCTCCGAAACACAAATACTTACAAAAACGAGGCATTTACTTTCCGCTAACTGCCTAAATTCTTGTTGACATGGTTACCGGAGAAAAAAACGTCAAAGATAGTTTGCTCATAAGAGTGTTCTCTCGGTCACGTTTCTGGAAATACAATACAACAAAGATCGTTTTGTAGTATAGTGTCACACTCTGATCAAATTTCAAACCCAAAACTTCCACAATTGGCTATGAACGCATCACTGCAGGGGGTCAAAGGTCGGTCCTGGAGTCCCGGCATCCTGAACGTTTTATTCTCTCCCTGGTGGTAGGACAACCTTTTCAGCAGGTCAATGTTCCTCTGAGGCCTCTTAACAGCCATCATTTGATCCAGGTGTGTTAATCTATTACTAATGTAATTACTTATTTCAGTTATTGCACACAGCAAAAAGTGCTGGGTTAAAAATAACCCAATTCGTAGCCCAGCGCTGGGTCATGTTTGGACCGACCCAACGCTGGGTTGTTTTAACCCAACTGGGTTGGGTTGATGGTTTGACCAGCACATTGGGTCATGGCAACTAACCAAACGTTGGGTTAAATTGACCCAAAATTGGGTTGAAACTCCTAAATGGTAAAAGGTTGAACTTTTATAGCACTTTATCTAATCATTTTGACCAATCAAAGTGCTTTACACTGGAGTCACATTCAGCCATTCACTCATATGGAGCTCAGTGGGCGGTTTGGGGTTAAGGGCCAACATGTGGCAGGAAGAAGCTGGAATTGAACCTACAACCTTCCAATCACAAGACCACTACTCTACCCTCAAAGCCACAGTCGCCACATATCCCAACACACGGATTATTATACCACTATAGTTGGGTAAAAATATGTATTTACCTACTGTCATAAATATTTTAAATAACCATACAAATAAATATCAAACATGTTCGAAATACATTCTATTCATATATAAAATCCTATTCACGTTGAAACTTTATCTTCTTTTTACTTATCATGTCTTATTTCAAAGTAGAGGAAGAAGCCCAATATGCAGCCATGTTGAAAATGGAGGCTTGTGCAGAGGGGCGTGGCTTGTGTAGAGGGGCGTGGCTTCTTCCAGATTTCGTCTTTAACCCAACCTATTGGGTAAATCTACCAACACCTGACCCAACAGAAGAGTTCAAGCTGTAGACCTCGGGTAAATTTCTGACCAAACTCTTGAGTTATAAATTTTGACCCAATATTTGGTCAAACTAACCCAACCTATGACCCAACAGCTTCAACCCAGAAATTGGGTTATGAAAATAACCCAGCATTTTTACTGGATTATTCATCCTCCTTACACTGATACCCCTATATAAAATCCAATATTCAGAAGTAAATCTGTAATTTAATCATGTTGTAAATGTGATTAGATACCATAATTTATTATATAAACAAGGTAAGTTAGGAGTAAAAACGTTTGACAGCCATTTTGGTATTCAACATGGCTGTCTAATGAAGAATCTATATTAGGAGGTCAGTTTATTTAATGACCCAATCCAAGTTAAATGCTTCCTCTAAAAAAAATCAAATAACATTTAATTTAAAAAATAAATTGAAAATAGTTAATATATTAAATTGCTTCTCTATAAACCTCAGCAATATCTTTTAGTATAAAAAAAGCAATAAAATAACTAAAATAATTAATCAAACGTTTCATTATTCAAAGGTCTTTATTTTACACTGATAAAGTTAATATCACAGAGAACATGAAATAAAAAAAAGCCTTAGATGAAAGTTTTGAGATGCAAAATAAATCATAAAACAGTCCAGAAAAAGCTCACAGCTTTCAGAACATGAAAATGTTTGCATTTTCATGTTGTAAAATAAACTTTGTAAACACTCAAAGTAATCTGAGAGAAACAATAAAGGCAAAACATAAGTTTTCCTCTTCCGCTGCTTCGTTTTTAGTTTTTATTTCCGTTCATCCAGCTGCTAAGATTCCCCAGTCAAACGTCACACTGTTCTTGGCGCCATGATTGGCACCTAAATTACAACTTCGTAACCATTTGAAAGACAGAAAACACAAAAGAAAACTTAAAATATCAACAGAAGAAAATATTGGTCATTATTTTAAGAAGCCTGACACACTACTGGTCCAAATCTGCCAGCATAAAGATCCCAAAAAAACACAAAAGCACAGATCTTAGTACTCACAGAAGAGTAGGCTATAAGGCTTATCTTTATAAATAACCATAAAAATATACAGGTAAACAAACTGATATGTTAAAAATCTCTAAAATGTGCTGAGAAGCAGGTTTTCACCCTGCTGGGATAAAACTCAAAACGTTCTCTTCTTGTTCTGCTGCTTTTGCTTTTTAAAGTAAAAACTGTGTCTGAATTCAGAAACATTAAATTTGACATATCACTTAAGAGTGTTGAAGTCTATGGTGCAAAAATTAATAAATGCTATTTTACAGGAGAGAAGAAATAGTGACATTCAGAAAATGTTTTGAGTATTAAACAAATTCTAAGGAAAAAATCCAACCGTGATAAAGTTGAAATGAGAATAAAGTCTTAATATTATGACTGTAAAGTCAAAACAATGAGAATAAAGTCATAATATTATGAGAACAAACACATAATATTCTGATACTATGATTTAATTATTTCAACTTTATTCTGGTAATTTTCTGACTATTTTTTTATTTAAAAAAGCTCATTTACGTTTCCCTTAAATAGATTCCACCTTAAAGTGCCAATACCTTCATGCTTTTAATGTTGTTGAACCATTCAGCCACTAGAGGGCAGCTCTGCATTAGCTAACCGGAGAATAGCAAACATGGCCGCCGTTGATTATGGAGATTCCCCGAAAATGAGCTAAGAAAAGGCTCTGCGGCAGATAGAGGCGGTGTGAGCGGCTATTGTCATAATAATTAACTTTATTACGGGTTTGCATGCGGCCATTAAGCTGATCGGAGTTCCTGTCGTCGTCGTTGTTCCTTTCACTGATTCCAGCGAGCTAAACTGCGCTACGTTGCTCCGTAACCCGTGTTTTTGCGCCGTTTTGATAGCAGAAAATGAATGCAGAAAAGCAGCTGCGTATTTAAGCACAAAAAGGAAATTAAAATGCATTATATGGCTCTTTCTTCAGAGCGGCTTGGCCGACATTGTGCCAAGAGATAAAAAAAAATAAAATCTGTCCATTAGCGAACAGTTACCAATGGACCTTACCACAGCAGGCGCTTTTCATTGGCATTTATAAATCAACTGTTGTAGGATCAATAAGAACAAAGGAGTGTATGCTGACGCAAGTATTATTGCTTTGCTTTCTTTGTGTTTAGTGAAGTACAGCATAATGGCAGCACCGATACAACTTCTACACCTTGAATCCTGTCTGTTACAGCCTTGTTAGCTGAACAGATCAATATGCAATGTGTATCTGACATACATTAAAGATTTTATTTCACCTGAAAAGGCTTTTTACTAAACTGTAATCGTGTTAGCCACGCTAGTACTGAGTACCGTGTATCAGTCCTAGGCACATTTGACCCCTCAAAACCATGAATGTCCGACTTACCCAGCCTAACAAGAACAATAGGCGTCAGTGAACTTGTCCACAGCTATATTTATGCTGAGGGTTTGAGGATCTGCTGTTTTTCTCATCAACCGGTAGCATTTTGCTGTGACGCGCACAATGTTGGAGGCATCACGGCTCAAACACCTTGATATTGTCCAAAAAAGATGACATGAACTTGTTGGTTCCCCTGTCCATGTCGTGGCTGATATTTTGTGAAAATCCGGCAGAAATGCTAAACTAATCGACTCAGAAATACTCTGTAGAGAGTCAGTTGAATGAAAAATCCCATGTTCGTTATTGTGAGACATGTGGGACTTTCGAGGGACATTTCTGGGCGGGGCTTGGTAAGGTCCATTGCTTATTGGTTATAAAATCCAGCTCAGGAACTGAGATAGTCCAAACTGCTTGACTCAAGTTTATAAACACAGTTGCATTTCTTTTAATGGTTTTAATTGGTGAAAATGTGAAGTGTTCATGTCAACAGCTAAAGAAATATTTTGTTAGTTTAGATTGAACTTTAGAAGCAGATGAAAACAACCGGCTACTAATAAAACTTTTACACTTAAAAAGTTAGCAAAATGGACATTTGCTTTGGATTTAATTAATATTCTGATGAAAATATAATACTGTGGACCAAATTAATGTGGCCCACAGTTGCTCCAATATTACCCGTTGTTGCTTTTATTCAAGTTTCAGACCTGAAAAAGGACATTTTAAACCAGCCAACTGAAGTATAGCTAATGTTAAAATCTCCCTGAAACAGACATTTTAGCTCTTTAAAATTTAATTAGAAAATGCAAAATTCACCTCTTCATTGAGACGTTTCCCAAAGATTTTACTAGTTTGAGAATTAATATTGAAAAATTAATAAAGATAATCAAAATAAGTCAGTTTTCTGTTCATGCTCTGGTTTTGTTTTAGCTGAGAAGATAATGTTGTAAATCTGCTGAATTGAGATTAATATGATAAATATCACAGATGAGGATGAAAAAATTGACGCAGCTAAAAGTTAAGGTTCATAAAAGTAGCATCAAAAAATTTCTACATTGTTTTTATCCCAACTTTTTTATTTTACATATTACAAAATGTTCTGACTTGTCAAAAGCAAAGTGTCTTTGAACGCACCACAGAGATCGGCATGATTACCAAACTGCGACAGAAAAACAGCTATTAAAATCATGCATTGGTCTTTTCCCATGCAGAAACCATCATTTATATCCAAAATAAAAGATGCGTGCAAAATAAAATAATCAGTAAATCACATTTCCATCAAATACCAGCATTTGCTAAACTGATATTTAAGTGTTTTCTAATCAATAAGCACACAAAATTTGGTTTAAAGCATTTGGGATTTTCTGGCTTTACTTTTTTCAACCAAACATTGAATGTGTTTATTTTTCCACATTTAATTAATAAAGTTAATGTGTTACAAGTCCAAGCCCTTAGTTAAACCAGACTGCATGTGTTTCTGCACAAAAGTTATAAAAAAAACCTAAATAAAACCAGTAAATGAGCAGTTTTCTAACAAAAAGTAGCTAAAACCAATTTTACTTCTTATAATCATCATTGCACATAAATGATCAGTTTTTTTAAAAAAAATATGATTCTTTTGTCTGTCTTTAATAATTTTTTATTTATACACACCATTTATTAAATAGTGGTGCAAATTGTGTATTTTTTATTCAAATAATTATATTTGGGAGCTTTTATGTCCCAGAAGTTAATATATATATATATACATGTAACAAATGTTTTAAAGCTGTGCAAAACAAACGTTTGTAACATCAGCTATGTCCAAAGTGCAATTTTTTTTCAATTAGAGCAAAATTATTACTGAAATATTAAATGTAGGTATTGGTGCTTTTATGTTCCTTAATTTTAAAAAGTTTTATCCAGCAGCTTTTTCACTCAAATCTACAGTTAATCTATTAAATTTGACCAAGAAAGAGAAACTGATCCAAATCCAATTGTTTCTCCAAACTGATGAGAAAAACTTGTTTCTTTGAAAATTATTTTTGTTTGGGTTCTGTGATGATTTACACTGCAAAAATAACATTTTACCAACTATTATTAGGCTATTTTTTTAGTGAAAATATTTTAGCTCACTTGCAATCAGACAAAATTAACTTACAAGTATTTTTTCAGCATATATAGGAGATTTTTAAGTAACTAATTTCATAATATTAATGAAAAAGTGCTTCCTCCACTTATTTTACTTATAGCAGGGAAATAATCTACAGCTTAACTAGAACTTTTTCCATCAATATTAGGGAATTATAGACTTAACACAGGCTGCTATATCTTGCTGAAAACTTACTTGTACTTTAGTTTTGTTTTAATTCAATTATATTAAGATATTTGGACTAGAAACTAAACCACAAATACTTGGTCAGATTTTGTTTTTGCAGTGTACAGAGATTTTTCCCACAAAAACAACAACCTAATGCGTTTTATTAAAATGTTGCATGTCTAGTTTATTGTTGAACAATTGTTTTAGGTTTTAATTAAACAAATGTCTCATTTTTCATATTTTTGTGTTATGAAATAATATTACGCATCGGATTCCAACAAAAATTTCTTTGTCAAAACTTAAAACAATCAGATTCAGTCACATTTAAAATAAAAACTTATTTTATGCCCATCGATGTTTTAAATCCTTTAAATAAATAATAAGCAATAAATGCAGTGAGAGCAGGACTTGACAGGACAAAGCCTGAAGTGGAGGAGGAGACATTGGAGAGAAACCAAACCCCTGATCAGGTCAGGGGAACGACAGGAAGTGGATCCGTTAGTGGACTTTCCTTTTCCGGGTTCGGTATCGTCTCTGTCTCTGCTTGTACAGATGTCTGACGTTAATGAAGAGTCCTGCACAAAAGGACAACTTCTGTTACAATGCAAGGCCTGGAAATCCTGGAAAATGCTTACATTTTGTCTAGGTGTTTTCAAGGTTTGGAAAGTGCTTGATATTCTAACTGCACAGTTTTGTAATAAAGTAAAACTCAAACTTTAGAATAAAACCCAAAATTTAATTTGGAAAAGTTAATTACAGTTGAGACAACAAGGTTAAAGATAATAAAGACATTTTCTGACCATCTGAAGACTTTTTTTTATTCTTGCTTTAAGTCAGTTTGAATCACCAGAATTATTTTTATTTACCAAGTGCCAGAAAACCTAATGAGGATATTTTGTAGCTTTCAAAACATTTTTACGATTGATCAGATGTGCCAAGTTAATTAATTGTCAAAATAATTGATTAATCAATAACTAGAATGATGATTATTTGCATAATTCTAGATGATTATTTTGTATTATGAAGTATTTCTGCTCTGAGTAAAATTTCTAGATTTTCTACCCACTGGATGAAAAATAAACATGTTTTAACCAAAGACTCACCAGACACAGACACACATGGAGTTTTTGTTAAAAATGTAAAAGTTTTTTATTGTAAGAAACTGATTTAGGACAATTTATTTTGCCTGATTTTATTTTTTGTTCCTTAAATGAATTATTGTCATTTTGATGCGTCTGATTATGTAATTTTTAAATATTAAATTATTGATAATTTGATCGGTCACTCAGGACTTGGCTAAACTTTTTACCAAATACTTTTTACTCTTAGTCGAGTAAAAATATGCTGAAATACTGTTACTCCTCAGTATTTCACAGGAAAACATTCTCACCCAGAAACATGAGGACCAGGTAGAGCTGCAGCGTGTAGGAGAAACTTAACGAGTGTCCGAGCGCCGAGGGCAGCGGGACGCTGAACAGGCGCGTCTCGTCAAAGACGGGCAGGGATTGGATCACGGCCACCGCTGCAAACAACAATAAAGTCTCTAAACGACCAAACCCCAGCGCTGACGGCGGCGTCACCGGGTCAGAGGTCACACACCTTCAGCCACGACCCCCAGCGGGTACAGAGGGATCCACAGGCTGTACCTGAGCCACGTCAGCGGCTTCCAGTCCGTGCCGATGCAGGCCAGCATGTAGAACGGGTATCTGACACGGAGAGAGCTGCCGCTCAAGCAGGCGACCCGCCGAGCAGCCGGAACCCCGGGTGACCCGAACTCACCTGAAGATCTCGATGGAGCTCCACAGGTAGAAGACGAAGAAAACCACGGCCTTGTTCTGCATCTCGTCCAGGCAGCCGAAGACGACGAACAGAATGACGTTCCGCCCAGCCACCTGAACACCAAATGGAGAAATGAAAACTGGAGGTGAGGAAACGCTTTAAGGAGCTTCAGCCAAAGCAGAGGCTCCAGAGAGTCGATGCAGCAGAAACCACAACCTTTTAGCTTCTAGTTGGTTGATCTGGAGCCGCAGAGGCAGCATCTAGTTCAGTGGTTCTTAACCTGGGTTCAACCGAACGGCGGAGCTTCTGCTGCCGCCGAGGTAAAGACTCACCTGTGTAAAGTCGTGATGACGCCCAGCTTTGCCATCACTTGCTGCAGAGGATCAGGTTACATTGCT
>CAEGAF010027058.1:0-16614 GCA_903067075.1 Micropoecilia bifurca | reverse complement strand
CCTTTTTAACCTGAACATCTGAAGGAATCACTCTAAGCCTGATGACCTGGTGAAGCAAGCAGTGAGGGAACAAGGTGACAGTTGGATGTTATGATACTTGCAGATGAATATAGATTTTTTTCTAGGAAAGAAAATATTGATATATATCATGATATCGATATTATTATACAGCCCTACTCACACCTAGGGACAATTTAGACAGACCAATTAACCTAACGGTCATGTTTTTGAACTGTGGGAGGAAACCGGAGTACCCAGAGAAAACCCACAGGGAGAACCTGGAGACTCCATGCAGAAAGACCAGGGACGGGAATCGAACCCAGAACCTTCTTGCTGCAAGGCAACAGCTCTACCAACTGCACCACTGTGCAGCCCTGACTTCTTGAATTACCAGAATATTTACTTACCTGTGTAAAAATCTGAACATCGTCAGCATAGAGTGATATGTGCAGTGAACTGTGGGTAGTTTTAATTTAATCGTGCTGAATGTTGCTCTGTTAGCTTTCTCAGGTGTTTCCAGACGATGGACTGGAGATGTTTCTCCCTCGGTCCGTAGAGGTCGACACCAGGTCAGTGCAGGAACCTCATCTCTCTAAAGTTTCAGTCTTTTGACTAAACATAAAGTTGTTTTCACCCCAACTTCCACTTCTAAAAGGTTAAACCGACATTCTGCATCCATTAAGTGTAAACTGAAAACCCACCTGTTTAAAGTTGCTTTTGATTTATAATCAAATAAAAATTGATCAACATTTTTATGTGTGATGACGGCACTTGGCAAAATGTCATGTTTCAGTTGCTGATTTTTGTATTTTTACAATGTAAATCAAACTTGATTGACTAATTGACAGTGAGATATAAAACCCTTCCTGATGTCCCTACATGTCCTCTCTTCACTGTCATGTCGCTCCACCCAGGTGTCTGGCTGCGCTGCCCGGCTCCGTCCTGCAGCATCACTCCGTCCAGCTGTTCTTCACCTCCAGCCGACCTCTGACCCCCAGCTGCCCCGCATCTCCTCCCTCCACCAGGTTACCTCCCGCTATCCCCACCTGCTCCACCTCCAGTAAGTCCTGCGACCAAAACATAAAGTTCAGTGGAGATGTTGGTATTTTAAGGACAAAAATGACAATAACTCATATAAATAACAAAAAACAACAAAATCAGACAAAATCAATTTTTCCAAATCAGTTTCTTTCACTAAAAAACTTATGAAGTTTTAACAAAAACTGCAGGTGTGTGTCTGTCTGGTGAAAAATGTGTTTCTTTTTCATTCAGTGAGTAGAACATTTTACTCAAGTAAGAATAGAAATACTAGTTATTAGAGGTGTGTAAACCCACTAACATTTCTAAATTTGGAGAACTTGATTCATTTTTGAGGCATAATTTTTTAAGTGAACTCTACATGCTGCGTTTTAGTGCAGGAAGTCTGTGTGGTTTGTTTGGGATGAGAAAAGGAAGAGCCGGTCGTAGAGACGAGGTGAGGCGGCGCTCTGAGAGGTTTGAGGTGTTGGACGGAGCCGACCGGGTCTATTTCGGTCCGGTGTGGGAATTCACTGCGGCATGCTGGGAAGCCCAGACTGGGATGACCTCATACTGGTGTGTGTGTTACTCAGATATACTACATACAGAGGACCTCTTTCACCAACAGTGGAAAAAGTTTTTTCAGCTCTATTGTACTGTCCTAGTTATGAGTATTAGGAATATGGCAGGAATGGTTAACCATAAATGCAGTTCCTCTGCTTTGTTTTTGGGTCACAACAGGGGTCTGCAACCTGTGGCTCTTTGGACTTTCCACTGGCTCTTAATAACCAACTATTGTGTTTAAATATATCTGAAAATATTGATTTTAGCAGTTTTTTATGGAAAAAGTGCACTAGATTTAATTTATTTTAAAAAATAAAGAGTATGAGTGGTTTTCAGTTGTTCTTCAAATGTTATTTTCCATTTGTTGTTGCTCGCTGCACCAAATTAATAAAACCTGCATCTCCAGGTTTTATTTTCTTAACAGATTTATTCTACCGCTGCAGCGCAGCTTTGGATGACAAGTAAAAGAATCGTCTTTTTCCCCTCCGGCTTTGTGCTCAGGCACAAAACGTCTGGATGTAAACATCAACATGCAAGCAGCCCATGGATTTCAGGCTGCGAAGCTCCTCCATGTTGTACTCAAGTTCATTAGGTCGTTACTATGTCATAATATAAGATCCGAGGCAGCTTGTCTGATATATTTTCCTTCTCCATCTCATGCAAGTCGATCCCAATAGCATTAATTTTGTTCATTTTTTTTCTCTCAGGAAAAATATATTTTGTTTGTTGATCTCAAAGTTTTTTTTTGTTGGTTTCTGCTGAGCATTTCATAAGTGCTAACCTACTAAGATGGCGCAGAATGAATGAAAGTCCTGATGAAGCTAGAAAGAAAGGTGATAGGTGCGTGATGTGTAAGTGTGACTTCATCTCAGAGTGTATTTATAGCTGCCGGTGCAGCATGTGCCTCTCAGTGTTTGTGCCTCTGAATTGTTCAAGCTCTCAGCTGCAGCATTGTGAGCAACGTCAGGGGGAAGTTCTTCCACCAACACACTTTTGCTCAAAATCTGGGACAGTTTTTCCAGTACACACTAGACTGGGAGAACAATCCTGTTAGCCTGAATGCTTGCTTATCATTAGTTGTGTTTCCATTAACTTTAAAATAGCACAAATTGAAATAATACTTAATGGAAAGACGGCAATTTCTTAAAAATGTTTTCCGATGAACAGTTTTGGCGCTACGATGAGATGGATTCTCAGCTGCATCAAAATAATTTTTTTCTATTGTCGAATCACTATTTTTTTTAAAAATCCTACAGTCTTTGCAAGGTAATAAAAGGTTTTATGGACTTACTTTGTCTCTTCCCATAAAATGTGTTATTACTGATGAATGCCATTTTTATTAATTAGAAAAAGGTACGTACAAAAGTCCCACCCCTTCACATGTGGTATCATTAAAAAGCCCTAAATGTCGTCTCCAGATACCAAAAGGAATTAATACAGTAGAATGCAGGACGTGGGAAATATTCAAGTTTAGAAATGTCCTGTACAGAGGACAGAAATGAACTACTGGTAGTCAGGAGGAAATGACACAAGCCAACAACTGGATGTTACTACTGACGGAAACTCCAAAAAAGACAACAGGAAGTAGTAGCAGGATGATAGATTGTTTCTGCTTTTCTTTTTTTGGACAATGTGCAGCTGGCTCCACCAGAGCTCTTCATGTCACTCTAACATGTTGACTCCATGGCGCTAATGTAAAATGGCTGACTACAATTTTCCTAAAACGCTGCATATGTAGTTACTCCTAAGTATAATTATGAATATATCTCATGTAACTGTTTACATGCGCCATGATTTTTAATTACTTTTCAGGTAAACAAGCTTATTCACATGTGATTATAAGTTTGTTTCGATTACAAAACTGATTTCTGCAGGAGTTTAGTGTTGATACTGCCTTAGATTTAGTTTCTCCGAGAATAACTTGTGCAGGTGGAATCCAACCCAGTGTCTTGATTGGTCCGTTTGTATGATTCTGTGCTAAATCCAAGCAGTAAAATATTCTCGTTCTCGCCTTAAAATGGTGTTGATTGGAGAGTAGAAGGTATTTTTCTACAATCTTGAGTTTTGTAAAGCTTTGATCGACCGATACCAAACCAAGCCAACTGCTGTTTCTCTTTAGGTCTGTCCTAATCAATGAAAATATAATACAAAGGTAATTTAATTCAGACATACACGGTAAAATGGAATAATGCCCTTTGGTTTGATTAAAACAAAAAGAAGCTACAGTACACTTACTATTTTTGTAGAAATAATTTTTCACTGATTGATTTTTAAAAGCAGTAAAAAGGGTAAAACATCCAAAGGTCGTAATAATTTTACAGGCTCTATAGATGGATAAATTCACACACTTGATCGGCTCTGTTCATGTGATAACATACATCCTAAATATAACAACACTTTTAAAATCTTGTGCATGTTTCTGAGGTTTTCAGTGTTTCTAGTTGATGAAAGTCTTTGTTTCTGTTTCAGACTCCGGCTGTATGGTGCAGTACAGAGGAGCTAACAGGTAAACATTGTTTCTGGGTGATAAACCACCAGTGAATATCATCGTCTACCAACAGTTGCTATTACTAACATCAGCAACATTTATGGAATAAATAAAAACTGAAATCAAACCAGCCAGTCAAACCCAACAGTAATCCTGCTATGTCCTGCATTAAAACAATGGAGTTATTTCTATAATATGAAAGTTACATACCTCAGCTTTTGAGGCATAAACTTCCAATATTAAGAGTAAGCTGGTTGATCTAGGATGGAAAATGTATTTTATAGGATGATGACTCTGATTCTTTAGGTTTTTTTGAAAGGGGAAATGTTGTATAAAATAGATTTTAAAAGCTTTACATCATTATTAATCATCAAAAATAAATCTGGAGTTTTGCTTTGATTCTTTCATACAAACCAGATTCCAAAAAAGTTGGGACACTAAACAAATTGTTAATAAAAACTGAATGCTATGATGTGGAGATGGCAAATGTCAATATTTTATTCGTAATAGAACATAGATGGCAGATGAAAAGATCTTGGCAGATCTGAGTAAATGTAACATTTTAAAGAAAATATATGTTGATTCCATATTTCACAGTCTCTACAAATCCCAAAAAAGTTGGGACAAGTAGCAATAAGTGGCTGGAAAAAGGAAATTGAACATATAACAATCAGCTGGGAGACCAATTAACACTAATTGACAACATGATTGGGTATAAAGAGCTTCTTAGAGTGTCAGTGTCTCTCTTAAGCCAAGATGGTAAAAGAATCACTGATTCCACCATTGTTGCACAGAAAGCTAGTGCAGCAATACCAGAATAGCCTTACCCAGCGTAAAATAGCAAAGACTTTTAAGGTAACATCATCAACCGTGCATAGCATCATCAAAAGATTCAGAGAATCTGGATTAATCACTGAGGGTAAGGGTCAAGGCCGTAAATCTCTACTGGATGCTTGTGATCTCCAGGCCCTTAAACGTCACTGCACCTCAAACAGGAATGTCCCTGTCAAGGAAATAACAGCCTGGGCTCAGGAATACTTCCAGAAGGCATCGTGAGTGAACACAACCCACCGGGCCATTCGCTGCTGCCAGTTGAAACTACAGGGCAAAGAGGAAGCCATGTCTAAGCTCCACAAGCTCAGCCGTTTGCACTGGGCCAGGAGTCATTTAAAATGGACTGAGGCACAATGGACGACTGCTCTGTGGTCAGATGAGCCACGATTTGAAGTTCTTTAATGGACACTAGGACGCCATGTCATCCGGACCAAAGAGGACCAGGATAACCCAAGTTGTTATCAACGCTCCATTCAGAAGCTGCATCACTGATGGTCTGTGGTTGCATGAGTGCTGGTGGCCTGGGCAGCTTGCATGTCTGGAAAGGCACCATTGATATAGAGACCTGTGTTCAGGGTCTAGAATAACATATGCTCCCATCTAGACGTCGTCTCATTCAGGGAAGACCCTGCATTTGTCAACAACATAATGCCAGACCACATTCTGCAGCAATCATAGCATTATGGCTACGTAGGAGAAGGATCCGGGTCCTGAAATGTTCAGCCTGCAGTCCAGATCTTTCACCTATAGAGAACATTTGGCGTATCATAAAGAGGACGGTTCCACAAAGAAGAACCAAGACGAATGAACAGTTAGAGGCCTGTATTACACATGAATAGAGAACATTCCTATTTCTAAACTTGACAACCTGGTCTCCTCTGTCCCCAGACGTCTGTTCAGTGTTGTAAGAAGAAGGGGAGACGCCACACAGTGGTAAAAATGGCCTTGTCCCAACTTTTTGGGGATTTTGAATCAACATATTTTTCCCTTAAAACGATACATTCTCTCAGTTTAAACTTTTGATCTGTGATTTGTGTTCTATTGTGAATAAAATCTTGGATGTTGGCACCTCCACATCATTGCATTCAGTTTTTATTCACAATTTGTTTAGCGTCCCAACTTTATTGGAATCTGGTTTATACACGTTTGAGAAATCCTGTAATCTCCATGGCAACCAACCAGCTGTGCAAAACGCCTGGGTGGCCCTAGCTCCGCCTTCGAGGTGCAGCTCCTCCCACACTGAGTTTCTTCAGACTATCCAGCAGCAAATAGCAAACAGCTGTTGAAACTGCACATCTGCTCAGATCTTTATAGGAGCTACTTCTCATTCCTGGTAAAAACTTTGTTGAAGGGTTAATACTGGAGCCATGTTGGCAGAACAGGAGATTCTTAAAGAGACAGAGGCTTAATTTCAAGGCATTACAACAGGAAGTAAAATTTCTTCCAAGTCATATTATATTATGTTTATAAAACCTGAAGGTAACATAGTTACTTGATGGAGTTACAAAGATGGAGCTATGTGCCTGGAAAATACGATACTGCCCCTTTACATCTCCTGTGTCAGATGAACCTGAGTCACTTCCTGTTCCGTTTCCAGGGCGGTGTACCGGGTGGCCAGCGTCCAGCCCGTCGTCAGCACCCACAGCGCGGTTCTGACCCGCTCCCCGCCTCACCTGTCCTCCCTGCTGCCTCCCCCCACGCCGCTGCCTCCCTCCATGCACCACCTCCACCCTCCGCCCAGCACGCAGTCGCTGCACCTGTCCCACTCCCCCTCCCTGCCCCGCTCCCAGTCCCATCCGGCCCAGTTAACGCAGAATCAACCCAGCACACCGGAGCAGAACGGCATCCTGGACTGGCTGCGTAAACTCCGGCTCCATAAGTACTACCCAGTCTTCAAACAGCTCACCATGGAGGAGGTCTGCTTACATTCAGGTTTTATTGCATTAATTAGTGAGGGGAATATTCCAACCTCTTCTGAAAAATGTTTTGTGGACAGTTTTTAGCGCTGACGGAGGAAGACCTCAACAAGTACGACTTGACCCAGGGAGCGAAGAAGAAACTCAAGACTCAGCTGGAGCTCCAGAAGTCAGCAGAGTAAGAAGCAGCAGGAGATTCGGTTTGTCTGACGCGTTCGGCTGCGAAAACGTCTCAGGAAATCAGGAAACGGCTCAGAAAAGCTTCTTCTTCAGGGCTGTAATCCAGCTTAATAAACTGTTACTCTACCAGGGTTAAAACGATTAATTGGATTAATCTGATTAATCGTGACTAACGACTAACCGATCAATTGTTAACTGGAGTATACAGACTCAAAAAATGCAGTGCGGTAAAAGAACGTATTCAGAGCAGTAATTAAGCCTAAACCATACAAAAAAAACATTGCATTTAAGATTCTTTATCTATTCTACCCAGAACTCAAATGGCAGTTTTAGCCAAGTAATAATTGCAAAGCAAATGGTGCTTAGTAGTTTTTTATACAGTAAATTTAACTGGGTGAACCTAAAACTGACTTTCAAGGAATTCTGGGTAAAACTAATTTACAGACAAAAGATTTTTTATCCTAATTGGAAAATGTATATATTTTCTGCACATTTTTGACTTAATTACAACTCTGACTATGTTTTTCTTTCAGCAAATGACCTTTAATTGAGTCTGTATTGGACAGTTAATTAATTGATCATTAAATTGTTTTTTTAAATAATCAATTACAATTAATCCTATTAATCGATTCAGCCCTGGTTTCCACCCAAAAGACAAGAAAAAGTAGATCCAAAGGAATACTCCTGGTACTCTTAGGCTCCGTTTACATGACAACGTTTTTGGGGGGAAACTGAAGAGTTTTGTTGCGTTTGCAGTGAGTATTTACACAAAACCACCGAATTTTTTCTCTGAAAACGGCACAAATTGAAAACGGGTTCCAGAGTGCGACGTTTCTGAAACGTACCGTTTTCCGTTGTCGTGTAAACAGAGAATTAGTGTCTGTTGTAGAAATTATTTAATTAAGATACTGAAAAACTGCATTTTTTAAATTGTATTTGTATTTATAAACATTGACTGATCTTCGTCATTCTTAGTCAAGTTTCCTAATTTCTGCAGTGCAGTTCAGAGACGATTCAGGGTTCAAATTATTGTTTTATCATCAGGAAACATTTAAAGTAATCTGCTGAAGCATCAATCTGCTTCACTCTGAGATACGTTTGGTTTGGGCCTGAACTCCATTATCGAGTAACAAGCTGGCTGATCGGCCGCCGATATAAAAGGTGTTAAAGCTGAACTTGGAGTCCATAAACGGTGAATGGTTAACCGGCTGCTGCGGATCACAGAGATAAGATGGACTGAATGGGTTGGAAATGTGTGTGTGGAAACAGAAAAAAAAACGTGAACCTGCAGGAAAACCTTTAGAAAGTCCAAACCTGTCCACCATTTCCTTCATCTGTCAGCGTCAGCAACTTTCCAGCCAGGTGTGTGTGTGTGTGTGTGTGTGTGTGTGTGTGTGTGTGTGTGTGTGTGTGTGTGTGTGTGTGTGTGTGTGTGTGTGCTCTCAAACAGGAAGCAGAAAATAGACATTTCTTCCAGCAGTTTTTCCACATGTTTTTAAATTAGAACCAAGCTGACTGATTTAGTGGACAGTGTCTCCCCCTAGTGGATAAAAGTCGTCTTTTCTGGTGCAGCAGGGAGATGAAGACGGAGATGAAGACGGAGAAGCGACCCTGCAGCGGCATCGCCAGGGTGACGCCGTCCAGTCACATGGGAATCTCAGTGCACCCAACCTCCACTGCAGGTAGGGGGCGATAAGAGGCGCCACACCCAAAAACAGATTGTCCTTTTTTATAAATACAGACAGAAAGAAAACTACATTTAAACATGTCTCAACATCAGTTTGTTTGGGGACCAAAGTTGCGATGTTTGTTACATTTTCAGCCTCTCTTTCGCACTGCAGTGTCAAACTCCACATTTATTTTACAATGTTCACTTTCGACACAAAAGTGAAAGTCCGGTTGGTTTGGGGAGATGTGAATGTGTAACTGAACTATGACGAGGACCAAAAAGGCAAAATCTGATTCGCCTACAAATCGACAAATTCTGAACTGGACTGGATTGGAGATTTTTCCATAAGCAGAAAGCGAACTATACTGCAGAGCATTCTGGGTAAAAACAACTGAAACAAATCTGTGAGTCTAGTGCTAGCTGGAAAAATAAAGCTTTGTTTTTTTGCCAAAAAACAAAGGGAAAAGCACTAAAATCTGATGCCTCTCCATTTTTTGTTTCCACTTTGTGAAGAAAAAGGTTTCGCTCAGTGTTTCCTTCAGATACTCTCATGTCGTTTCCTTCAGACGTTCTTGGTGCAGCGCCACCACAGGCGAGGAGGAGAACATGTTGCTCAAAGGGTTTGGTTCGTTTGACAAAGTGTAACGTGAAAGAACCACAGCAGCTGAAAATGGAACAAACTCTTGAGCCATCAAGAAGCAGCAATCAGGAGGTTAAACTTTTATAAACGTCAAAAAGTGGAAACTGGAATTGGCCTAGAAAACTGAAGTCAGTGCCTTTCGTATAGTTGCAATATTAAAAAAGAAAAGGTTATTTTTAATTTCCCTTCTAAACATTTACATTTATTCCTAATGGATTAGCTGTTTATGTTAAACCAGAGCAAAGCTTTAGGGAAATGTTGAAGGTTTCAGCAGAAAACCCTTTTTTTTAACTGTTGTGCAGGAGAGCTGCGGGTGGAGGTGGACGGAGGGCCTCATGTTCCTCCTCCTCCTCTGATGTCCACAGACAGCAGCTCCTCCTGGCTGTCGCTCTGCTGCGACTCGGCCTTCGACAGGAGAGACGCTGTGGGCCGTGAGTAGATGAGCCAATGAATCTGTTCTGTTCATTAGTTCATTCTTTTGGTCTCAGAAGGTTTCTCTCTTTTTTTTTTAAATCTGGATTTTTTTTTTTCTTCCAAATGCTTTGTGTCTCCATAGTGCGTCCAGGGCGGCCATCTTGTTTGACAAGTGAATTTACAGCTTCTACTTTTTTGAACTTTGAATTCAGATCAAGTCCACAGCAGAAAATTAGGGCCAGGCTACGATTATTGTTTCAAATTAAATTATGAGAATAAAGTCATAATATTACCAGAATAAAGAAAGTCACAGTAAAAATACGATAAAGTTGACATAATATGAGGATAATGTCAGAAAAGTAGCAGAATAAAGTTGTGGTTTTACGCTAATTTCTACATGAAACAAACAAAAACTTAAATAGACGAATATTAAGGATCTACTTTGGTATCAGATTAACTTTATTTGGAGTTAAAGTGACAGATGCCCTAAAACTGAACATGGATGATTTTGTGCAAAATAAAAATCTAATGAACATATTTAGTCATTTTAAGCTGCATCTTGATAAAATGATTTGATTTGGATCAGATTTCCTTCATTCAGTCGTGTTGGGATGACAGACAGACATTATTTCTCAATAAAAACATGTTTCACTCTCCAGACAAACCAACAGAATTTGACATTTAACAATCTAATTTATTTATTGGTTCCCTTTGGATCAATAAGTTGAATTTGCTGCGTTTCCATCAGGTTCCTCATGCTGTGTTCCTGTGTTTCAGGTCCGAACGCCGCCGGCGGTTCAGACAAGGAGCGCTTCCTGTTGAGCTCTGCCGGTCCGGCTGGTCCGTCCGGTCCGGCTGGTCCAGCCCGTCCCACGGCTCAGGTTCTCCCGGTCCAGACGGAGCCGGCGCCCCCCCACCCCCCGTCCTGCTCCTCCTTCCGCCCCTTCAGCGTCCTGCAGCCCGGCTTCCCGACCCGCGTCCTGTCCTCCCCCCGGAAGCCCCGCCCCTCGCCGCTGGGCGCCGTGGCGACCGCCGCCGGGTTCAGCCTGGGGCCCGGGGTCGGCGTGGCGGCGCGGCTGGAGAGCCAGTTCTCTGGGCTCGGCGTGGCGGACGGCGCCGCCGCCGCGGGCCTGATGGTGGAAACCAGCTCCGCCTTCACCTCCACCTCCAACAGCCTTCATCACGTCTCCCAGCCGCCGCTGCTCTTCCACCTGTCCTCCTCCCCGGCCGGGAACCACATCCACCCCCCCGCCAACGCCGCTGGGACCCAGCCCACCTCCAGCCCCGCCCTGCCCACGTCCCCCCCGCCCCCCTCCGATCGCAACGCCTCCATGTGCGTCTGCAGCTCCTGCGGTTGCCGCGGGAACTGCAGCCCGTACGCGGCGTTGCCCGGATACGCCGCCGCCGGCTACCTGCAGCCATCTTTGTTCACCCTGGCGCCGCTGCTGCACCTCAGCCCGGTCGTCGCCTCGTCCAGCGCCGCCGCGCCGCCGTTCTCCTTCCCCATGATGGTGCCGCCGCCGCTCTACCGCCACAGCCCCACGTCGCTCGACCAGCAGCAGGGCTTCGGCTTCTACCAGCCGCACGGCATTGTGGGAAACGGAGGCCAGAAGCGTGCGGCAGGAAACATGTCGTGCTACAACTGCGGCGGCGCCGGACATCGAGCCGAGGACTGTAAGCAGCCGGCGATGGACTCAGTGCAGCAGGGTGAGAGACGGAGAAACAGGAAGTAGAAATATGAGAATAAAATCTAAATAATACCAGGATTATGTCATATTTCTATAATAACGTCAAAATATTATAATACTAACGTTGAGATAATATGAGAATAAAGTTAATTTGGTTTTTAAACATGGCAGATTAAATTTTTTAGCCTTTTTTCAATATTGGAAACACATTAATAGATGCAAATAATCCAACTGTTTAATCCAACAAGAATTGCAATAACAGCCTTAATTTAGTGAACTATTTGTTGCAAGTTAAAAAAAAAATGCTCTGCTTGACTTAATATCATGTATGGATGATCTATTGATTAGTTTTGGTGTAAGTAATTGATAATTGGATTGGATTTTAAATTCTAACTTGATTTGTTGCTGCGTTTCTCAGGAACGTTTCGGCTGAAGTTCACTCCTCACTGTCAGAGTAAAGACTCAGGAGAATAAACCACGGAGAGGCTGTGACCTTTGAACTGCTGGAAACATTTTCACCTGCAGGAACAAATCGGCGAAACGCTGATGGAGAAACGGTTCAATGAACCGGAGCTTCAGAGAGGAACAGCTTCCTGCTTCCTGCTTCCTGCTTCCTGCTGCTCAGCCAAGAGCTTAGACCAAACTTTGGCTTTTCACTTTTCAGACATTTCAGGATCCTCCTTCATTTTAACGCCGTTGTGCCGCAGTCGGGTTTCAATCGGCTGAATTCCACATAAACAATCATTATATTCAAAAGGAGATTTTAAAACGGGGTGAAACTTTCCTCTCTTTTTTCAGCGCCGACCCAAACCGACGAGGCGACTTCAGGACAGCCAGTGGTTCTTTAAGCAGCAGCTGAGTGAACGTCGTTGTTTGTGTCGCCTCTGCAGCGTTTCTACCTCAGATCTGAGCTGAAGGCAGAATCACAGCAGGTTCACAGCAAAACACTTCAGAAAACCGACTTCAGATTAAACCTAGTCAGTGTCAAACGTCTATGCAGCAAATGTTTTTGTATCTCTTTCATTTTAATTATTAAAAATTTTTAAATGTATGCTGCACAAAAGCAGGGCAGTTGATTGACTCTAATTAATACATTTAAAACATTAGTGGCACAAACAAACAAACCTGCACAAATAGCACAATTAATTTAGATCCAATTGTTAGATTTTGTTCATTTTGATTGGATCAACAAAACTAGTGCTGTTGACTGACACCATACTTCTGAGATTTTGTAAATGTGTGTTGCAGTTGACCTTTGACCTCTTTAGGCATTTATTAATCTTTAAAATGATTGTGGCACAAATAAAAATGTTGGGAAATGTTTGCAGCCTGCTTGACTGATGCCACATTTTGTTTGATTTTGTAAATATGTGGGGCCTGGTTGACCTTTGATGACCTCTGGAAACATCATCTTTAAAATGAAAGCGGCACAAACACGTTTCTCGCAGTGCAAACGTTTGACACCAATTTGGTTTAATTTGTAGGTTTGTGGGGCCGATTCACTCAGATCCGACTTTCTCCGTGTTTGGTTCGTTTTCCTGTTTTGCGTTGCTCCTGCAGACTAGCGGCTGCCCTGCCTGGTCGCGGGGCGAGGCCTTCAGGAAGCGTCGGTGTGTGTGTGTGTGTGTGTGTGTGTGTGTGTGTGTGTGTGTGTGTTGGGGTCTGAGGTGTGTGACTCTGGGCTGGACCCAGATCAGCTCTGTTCCCCTGGAGGGACGACGTGAAGCAAGAAGGGGATTTAACTTAAAATACTTAACGTCCGATTAAGTTCTGCTGAAAATTAAAAAGGTTCGTTTGTGTTTTGAGGCTCAGATGATTGTATAAAAATGTTCTGGGTTGTTTTATTTCTTTACTATGTCTAGTTCAACTTTTATAGTTTTTGCTCCTGTTGGATTTGGTTTGTTTTTTTCAGTGTTTTTTTAAAACATATTATTTGCAAACGTTTCAGCAGTTTGTCTGGAGTTCAGGTTTTATATTGTCTGATGTTTGATAGTTTTTGTTCAGACTTAAAGCTCATTGTGTGTTTATTCCTTCATTAACATTGTATCATAAAGAACTCAGTGCCTTTATTATTCACATCCCTACTGTTAAAACCTTGAACCTCTTTATGCATCTGTGATCAGAAACTGATCTTATCCAACTTTTCCACATTTTAGAAACAATACAAAAAAACTAAAGAAATTATTTTTATTCTCAAATTTCTGAGATCAATTCCTGATTCAGAAATCAGGGTAACTTCTAACTAAAATGTGTTTAGTTCCATCTTTTACAAAATAAAATTAACAAAATCTTAATTTGTTTACAAAACAAATTAAAAAAAAAATCTCACCATGTTTTCTTCCATTTAGCAAACAGAAATCATTTTTGTAATTCTTACCTAAAATTAGTTTAGTCTGATTTAACTTCAAACAATGGAAAAAAAATTATCTTGAAATATCTGGTTTCAACTGTAGATAAAACCACATTTTCCACATTCAGGCTTTTAATCAAACGTTAGCTTAATGTTTGATTAAATGTTAATAATTAGAAATTAACGGGGCTTATTATGAAACTGCATTTTAAATATCCATGACTTTCAAGGAAGAAATCAAGCACTTTCCAAACCTTGGAAAGACTGAATGTAAATCCAAGTAGTTTTACTAATTTAATGAAAGTTGTAAAAATATATAAAAATATTTTCTCACTAAATTTTCCTGCTTTTATCAAATAGAAATAACTTTGATCATTAAAAGTTAAAACCAGACGTTTCTTCAAATTCAACTTCAGACAGAAAAATAAGTTTTTGGTTTCAACTGCAGGTCTTTTTTACTCACAAAAACTAAAGACAATAATATTTTGCATCTTTTTATTGTTTACAAAAGACCAACATAAATACATAAAGGAGGCTGTGAGATATTGCTGGAAGCAGCGTTTTAATGAATCACCGCTCGTCTGTAACAGGTCACCTTTACAAAACCATGGAATAAAATCACATTAAATAAAACAAAACAATAATAACACTTCAGTATAAAGCAGCTAAACCTCAACATGTCATGATGAAGATGAGGAGTAGAAACACGTTCAGCCCTTTAAATCAAACCCACCGGGAGGCGTTGGATTCCCACTGCGCTCCCAACGTCTGGGAGTTTTTAACCAAGAAATGAAACCAGGGAAGAAGAAGACAAAGACACCTGGCCTTCCTCACAGGCGACATCATCATCATCATCATCAGCTCCTTCTAGTGGGTCCACAACTCGACTTTGTGACTCTCCTAAGAAAGCTGCACATTATCGCTTCAATTTCCGTTTATTTTACGCAGGTCTGTTCCGAGAGCGAAGCCGTTATGGTGACAGGAAGGAAGAGACGGGAATAAAAACGGGAGCATGATGGGAATGAGGAAACAGCAGGTAATAAACATCTACTCCAGAGTTTCTAAATAAAAAAAAGACAAACTTTGAATAAAATCCTGCATGAAAACAGCAGGAGAATCAGGAGCTGCTTCCTATTGAACCTCCAACCATGAAGCTGGGCTTAATAACGGTTTCTGTATATATTTATATAAATGGATCCATAGAGATGTGACCTCGTATAAACACCTGGTCATAAATGCAGCCGTGGAGCTACAGGGCCGGAGGCGAAGGCCCCCGGGGGCCCCGGCTGTGGCAGCCGAACGTCTCCTGGGAGGCGTAGACCATGTACAGGAAGCCGTCCTGGTCCTTCTGGTGCTCGTACACTTCACAGATGGGCGCCGACACGGACACCATGCTGTGGCCGTTGACCAGCAGGTAGAAGGCCTGGTTGCAGTTCAGCTGGAGGCGCCTCCTGGTGGCCAGACAGAGACATGACAGCAGAAAACAGATGAGAACAAGGAACGTTTCATCGGCAAATACTGTCAACACTTTATCATGTCTCCTTTTTTTGTTTTCCCTTCTATTTATCCTTCTCTAATTTCAGGACTCATCAACAACATGATTTTTCCATCAAACCTTTACCTGCATGTGTTGAAGTCTGCTGTTTTTTTAAAGGTGTGCTTCCCTGAACAGGTTAAGATCAGCCCAAAGTCCACATAAAACATGTTCTTTACATTTTTTTTCACTAAATCATTCCTGGATAATGAGATTTTGCTCAGTTCTGCCCATTTAGGTTTCTGCCACTAAAAATAGTAAAGAGTTTTCAGACGGTTAATTGATCTACTGCACATCACTAAAGTATTTCATAGTGATCAGTTCTCTGACTTTGTGACGCTATTTTAGAAATATTTAGTAAGAATTTTAAAATATGTTTTCCTCTTTAAACCTTTTTGAAATGACCAAATACAAACACATGCAATAGATTGGTCTTTGCCAAGAATCTTTTTCTTTCCACTTCACAGTTTTAGACTAAATTACACAACTCCATCATGACAGACTTGCTGGAGACACTGACAACCAGCATACAGGTGCAGGTTTGGGAACTTAAAGAATTTCAGGCCCTAAATCCATCAGAATTTGCTCAAAGGCAACTTAAAAGAAAAATAAAGCAACAAAAGAATTGGATAAAAGGTGAAAACAGAAAGGACTAAAGCAGGAAGTGCTGATTTGCAGGAAGTGCTGTTTGTACCTGATGATCTTGATGAGTTCGCTTATGTTGACATGGTCCGGTACCAGGAACTTGGCTTTATCCAGGAGGGGCAGCTGCTTTTCTCCTGTACATCGTTCAATGATGACCTGCAGAAGCAGAAAACAGGAAACCATCATATTCGTTCAGGATTCTCCAGCAGTTAACCTGCAGTCAGACCCAGTGGGCCAGAAACAACCAGAACACTTTAAGTAGATCTGAGTTTGTACAGAAACCAAAGTAATGCGGCTGCAGTTGCATTAACAATCAACTTATTTCTACTAAAACATTTAAAACCAGAAGCCAGAAGATGTTGTCTGTTTCATTTCACTGAAATGCAGAAGTTGTGTGAACATCTGACCCAGCTGTCTCTATTAATGCAGCAGCTAATTATTTAACACACAGATACTAAAAACTAACTTAACACAAAGTTACAATTAAAAAAAAGAACTGAAAAATTCTGGAAAAATAATTTATATTTCAACTAAATTTGCCAATATTTACCACATATTTACACTTTTTTGTGTTACATCATGCATTTTTGGAACACAGAAATATATTTTTTTTAATTTTTCAAGATGGCTGCCATGGGTGGAAATACATTTCGCACTAAAACTGCCAATTAGATG